>MJUU01005141.1:142778-211425 GCA_002080025.1 Modiolus philippinarum
ATATATATATATATATATATATATATATTAGCGGCATTTTTCGGCGTTGCCTCGTGCCATTACAGCTATATATATATAGTGCATAGCGACGAGATATTCTTAACAAATCCGTTAAATTGGCTTTGGATTCCAATGACCTGAAGACTTTACATATATACTGGCATTTCACTGATACTGCCGATGTCTACTGAAATACATGAAGACTCTTTACCAAACCCTTCGGGGAGTTTTGAGTTTGATTTTTCTTCCGTAGTACGACAGTGTTTTACCAGCAGACTAGATTCCTTGGGCTAACCGGCAGTTTAGCGGCGAGCACTCTTTGACCCTTCTTTCAAAATTACGTTTTGTCTTATGCTTTTTCTGTTCAAGATAGTGGTCATTGAGTTAGTAGTCTACCTGTATTGGGTTTTATTCGCATGTTTAGGATACTATAGGGAAACGGGATAGAGAAAGGGGAGGTTTGGGTACCCATCAACCAGTTAAACCCTACCACTGGCTTTTGCTAGTGCCGGTACCAAGTCCGGCTATCCCGAGTTCCTATCGTTATTTATGTTTGTCTCTTGTTTTCATTATTGTTTTTCTGGTGCAGTTTGCTTGTAGATTGTGGCTTGTGATTGTAGTTCCTGGCCATTGTAGGCGTTTGCTGTTTTCCTGTTTTTGTAATTTGTCATTATGAAAATACCCATTTCTTAAAACTTTTCTGAAACAAAAGACTGGCTATATAAGATTTTACCCTGCTTAAGTACAAAAACTTTATTTTAAAAAATCAAGGAATTATTTTACGAAATGATATGGAGTAAATGAACATGAGACCATAGCACATATGTTTACTCCATTTGCAATAATTTTAATGAGCTGTATGGCCATTTCGTAAATCTTCGAATCCCTTATGATGGGATGAGTAAAAACGAGAGGTCACAAATAGGGTCAAATATCTGAAAGACAAAAGTGTCTCCATACAGCTGTATTAAGATTTACCCCATGAACAAAAAAAGATTTTTGAAAAAAATCAAGAGAAGATGTATCGAAGATCCCTTATGATGAAAGGATTAAAATGAGTGGTCACAAGTAGGGTCAAATATTTGAAACAAAAAAAAATTATTCTCCATACAGCTGGATTAGTGTTTACCGCTGAAGTTCAAAAAAAATTTTTTTCTCAGAAAATCAAGAAAAAATGTATATTTTCGGATCCCTTATGATGAGATGATTAAAAGGAGTGGTCACAAGTAGGGTCAAATATTTGAAACAAAAAAATGTTCTCCATACAGCTGCATTAGGGTTTACCGCTGAAGTACAAAAAGAATAGTCTATTTCATGAACATGAAACTACATCGGGTAAAATTGATAAAAGTAAATAGTGGTATGAACTGAAAGCAGTTTCTTTAAATCTCATAATAAACTTCTGTGTCACGTGATCAATAATGGCCCCGTAATAATGCCCTGTTTTCTGGCTGTAATGGCCTTGCTTGGATCTCGAAATAACCGGCTGTAAAAATGTCTCCCTAATAATAAATAGGCATTGTCTATCATATTGTATTTAGCTGGTTAATAAAGCTAAATACAGCACAAAATATAATGACTAAAACAATTGATGTTTAAAACAAGAAAGTAGATGGAGCACAAAATCCTAGGCCCCACCTTATTCGATAAAGAAATGTCTTATGCAACAGGGGCATGTTTTATGAAAGTCTCCTAAGATCAATCTTAGTTAAGGTACATTGTAGATCTGATAATGTCTGAAGTCCAATTTTCGTACTAAGTCATGACTTTATATCATCTGAAGCCATACTTTAGGACAAATTTATGTCTTAAGACCGTCATCAGATATATTCTATCTTAGAGCACGTTCATTAAAAAGACCAAAGTACCAAAATCGATCAAATGTCTTCCAGAGAAAATCATATACATGTACTAGCTTTTCTTGCAGTCCAGCAATAGCCAAAAGAGACAGTAAACTCCAACCGATGAAAGTGAGGTTTAGAAGTTTGAAATTACTATATACATGTATATATATTATTGCCGATATATTTTTCAAATAATTTAAACGAAAAATAGCAAAACTCACATAAAATCCTAAAATCCCCAAAAATCCTTACCGACAAAATTTAATAAACATATAAATTTTTTACAGTGATTTGAAAAACCATCTAAGAAATTTGAAAAATTAGAAAGTAAATACGAATAACCGTAGAATAATTTGTTTAGACAAAGGTTTACACAACGATTATTTTATTATATTTTATTAAACCTTTTTACCAGAACAATAAAAAAAAAATTGAAAATCCATGTCAGAATATTTGATATAAAAGACGTCAGAATTTTGGCGGGAAACGGTTCTATAGAGTTTTCGTTGAATTTCCATTAGCTGCTTCTGTATTCTTAAAATATTATATTGAAATATAATTGAAAGTTGTTGAAAATATTAATAATATTTATTTTGTGCATTTTAAAGTGATCTTAAACCACGAAAATACCGTCCATGTACATAAATATTTTACCATGTTTGAATGAATGAAACCCGAGGATATTGGATGCCTCTGAAAACTGAAGTTCACACTCCCTTAACAAAATAGACGAAATTAATACAAATAAAATACTTTATTTCAATACAGTTTTTTTTCTGATTTGGTGTTTCCAATTTGTACAGTTATGTAAGATTTGAAGAAGGTTCAGGACTTGTGATTACATAAATATTTACACACATGTAGCAAAGTTATCACAAAAGTTCATACATGCACATGTACATGACAAACAAAAATGCTTTCTTTCAATCTAAGAATGTCGCTCGTTAACATTAATGTTATTCACTTCATGTACCATTTGTCAATTATATTTACATGTACATTTGCTGTTTGGTAAGAGTGTTTTGGACCAAAACTGTCTGTGCAAGGTGTAAGAAGTACAATTCAGCCCACAACTGATAAAGTTGAGTCGAAACATGATTTTCAAAGAGTAAGATAAAAAAGTAGGATAGAAATGGGTGTATAATTTGTGGCAATGAATGTTTCTCCTGTCTTGAATATTAGGGATTACTTTTGCATTCTTAAATACTCTTTGAAATTTTTGGTGGGAGTAATGTCCCTTTTTGACTTAGGATTTTGCAAAACCAAGTTTGTGGACGCGAATTCTCCTGCATCTGTCACTGGATTTCAGCCAAACTTCACATGATTGTTGACCATCATGCGTAGTTGTGCATTTTGTTTCGCCGGATTGATCGGCTAACTTTTGTGGGAGATATGCCCGTTTGACGTAGAATTTTTCAAAATTAAGTCTGTGGACGCCAATTCACCTACATCTTTCATGGGATTTCAACCAAACTTCACAGTGTTGTTGACCATTATGCGTAGTTTTGCATATTGCCTCGCCGGAATGATAGGCCAATTTTGTGGGAGTTGTGCCTCTTTTCACTTAGAATTTTGCAAAATTATGTTTGTGGACGCTAATTCTCCCACATCTTTAATAGGATTTTAACCAAACTGCACGGGATTGTTGACCATCATGTGTAGTTATGCATATAGTCTCGTTGGATTGATGGGCATTTTGTTTGAGTTAGAATTTTGCTAAATTAACTTGTGAATACTAATTCTCACACAACTTTCAAAGGATTTTAACTTATTTTCATAGGATTGTTGACCACCATACTTAGATGTACATATCGCCTACTTGAATGATTGGCCACCCGGTGGCAACATAAAACTGTTTTATCACTTAAAGAACATTACGTACTGGGGAGGGGGAAACATTCGTTTTTGTATCAAAAACACACTTGTAGTTGTTAAATTTAAGAATGTGAATACATCTCCACATTGATAATTTTTTATACAATATTTCCATAGTACTCACATTTTGTCTTTTTCCGGTGTTATAAAAACATGTATACACTCCATATTCTTAATCTGAGGTAGTTATAAATAATGAAAGGACATGATGTTAAGGATCATAAGACAAAGAGTCAACAACCAGCAAAATTTGCCTTATTGTTGTTCACCATCAAGAAGTCAACATGATTCCTTCAAAAATAAGGCAAACAACAGATGAGAAAGAAATTATGCAACAACAAATTATACGATACTAGGAAAATAGGGAAAAGTATATCAACATAGCACAATGCAAGTTCATGGAAGCCATTAGAAGGAAAGATTTTTTGTTGTTTTTTTAAATTTTCATGCATTTCAATTATGCCTTTGTGAGAGTTAACTTTTTATAAAAGAAATTAAAACCACATGTTCTAATATCTATTACTGATACATTACTTACATCAACTTGAGATCTGTAAGATTGGAAGTAAGGCTAAAAAAATACGGAGTGCTTTTCAAAAATAACTGTAGTTATCTAGCTCTATTCATAAAACTGGCGCGACATTAAAACGGCAAACACGGTATTTAGAAACAATTTTTCTTTTTTCTAGAAATTAATATTCACAAAAAGGTGTGAAGCTTTCTCATTACCTTTACCTCAAAAAATTTTTGAATATCCATTCTAGGACATGCTTACCCTTCCGCAGCACCTGATGTCACTCCCGGTTTTCATGGGAGTTCACACTTCATGCATATAAGTGCATAATTTAAAGTCGTCTTTTTATTTCTGTGCCTTGTAGCTGTCTCACGTCCTTGTTTTGTCTTTGTTTGTATGTGTTCCCGTGTTTGCCATGTCTTTGGACGTTGATTTTTGTAATCATTACTTCCATTGTTTCTTCAGTATTTTACCTCCATTGTTTTCTAAACAAGAAGAGTTTCTATGGTAGCAAAAGGCAAATACTGAATATGGATAACAGAAAATATCTTTTAAGAGAAATCATAAATTGGGTTAATAACAAAATTACCGAGCAGATTTGTCAAAAAGACATATCAGGTTGATACCACCGGAAAAATTGTTGACCGCAATGGTCCTGGCCTTGTACAAGCATTTCAAAAAGAAATGGTATGAAAAGTCACCAGTCTTCGATATCTATGTATTAATGTAGCCGTAGTTGATGTCTTAATTTTTGCATTCTCATCGCCTATATATTTCATTTCATTAAAGACAGGTAAAACCATTTAATATGGAATTTTGTGGGTTTTTTTTTTTTTTTTCGGAATCTGCAGTCAGTATTTTTTGAAGGACATCGACAAATCTCCTGCCCGCCTTTATTTTGTATACACAAGGGTTTCAATTGTTTTAATTCAAGTTGCATTGACCAAATGAAATTCATCGAAAATTGTGCCTATTCTGCAACATTTATATTTTAAATGCAGTGTTCTACTTAAATTGGTATGTTCAAATTCCTCACTGGAAAGATAATTTCGGTAATATCAGATGCTTAAACTAACTCAGTTGGTGTTTGACTTCAGACGCATGCAATTTTCTAAAGGCCTGCATTAGAAGATTTTCCAAAATGTGTATGATTTTCCTGAAAAAAAAGACTTTCAAGTTGTTAGCTGTTTTATATTGGTACACCTCAATGAATAGTCGCCGATAACAGTGAAAGCGGTAAAACATGATTACTCTTTATTTATGGACCGACTCCGACCTGCCGTTGGGTGTGGGGTTTTGGTGGATCTGAGTTGTTATTACTTCCCTTAGGGTCGTTGTCTCTTTGACACATTCCCCGTTTCCCTTCTTTTTTAGCTCACCTGACCCGAAGGGTCAGTGTGAGCTATTGCCATCACTTGGCGTCCGTTGTCCGTCCGTCCGTTTACTTTTCACATATTCATCTTCTCCTCTGAAACCAATGAAGCAAATTTAACCAAACTTTACATGAATGATGTATGGAAGGTCCTTTACAAAGATTGCTCATTTCGTTCCGATCCGATAAAAAACATGGCCGCCAGCTAATTGAACCAAACTTAACAGGAGTGATGTACTTAAGGTCCTTAACAAAGATTGCTTATTTCGTTCAGATCAGACGAAAAACATGGCGGCCAGCACGGAACATGGTTTTACATAGGACCCTATGGGAAAATCACATTTTCATCTTCTCCTCTGAAATAACTGAAGCAAATTCAACCAAACTTTATATGGATAATGTAAAGAAGGTCCTTTACAACGATTGCTCATTTCGTTCTGATCCAATAAAAAACATGGCCGCCAGTGTGGAACTTAGGTTTAACATTGGACCGCGTGGGAAAATTACATTTTCATCTACTCTTCTGAAACCAGTGAAGCAAATTCAACTTACTTTACATGAATGATGACTGAAGGTACTTTACAAAAATTGCCTAATTTATTTCAATCCGACAAAAAACATTTCCTCAAGTGCAGAACATAGTTTAACATTGGAGCCCAGTATGAGAAAACCACCCTTTTCATCATCTTCTCTCAAAACAATTAAAGCAAATTATACTAAATGTATAGAGGATCCTTTGCAAAAATTACTCATTTCAATAGGATCAGACAAAACACACGGGTGCTAATTAAGAACATACCTAAACACTATACCCCATTGGTAAAAAAAAACATGATCATTTTTGGTCATGCATGGCATAGAAGCGTTTTGTCAGGTGAGCGATACAGGCTCAGTCTCTGAGCCTCTAGTTCTACTCACTGACATATGTGCATATTTGTTCAATGGGATAATTCATGTAAATTATTCATATTGAATATTTTCTTGAGTACATTTCTATTTTTTCATGTCATATTACTAAGTGGTCTTGGACTTTTAGTCATGTTTTGAATGTTACTTTTTTTATCAGTCTAATTAAAATGCTTACGCTGCCGTATCAGTGAATAGATGCACTATTTGGTGTTATCTTTATTTAATATAAAAAAAAATAAACACTTTGTATTTGAAATTGGAAGATAAATATTTTAAAGTGGTAAATTGTACCGTACTTTTCTGTTTTAGTTGATACTATACTGACTATACTGTTCTTCTCATAGATCTGATACTGCAATAGCAAATGCAAGGTCTTTCGCCAGTTTTCGTCAGCCAGCATTTTGGCGAATTTCATTTAAACATCCTTTAAGGGCAAAAATATGATGTTTTGGAAAATCTTGACTTTTCGATTGTATTTTTTCTGAAAAAAAGAAAGGAAGAAGTAATTTCTTACATTTATGAAAAATATCCCGGTCTGTGATCTGTGTAAGAAGCTATTACATAACACCCAAAACCAAAACCCGGGACATCAGGTTCTCTGGGAGGGTAAGCATGTCCTGCTCTGATAACAAAGTTACACTGATGAAGAAACGACGGCAGTAGAATACCGAAGGAACAAAGCATTGGTAAACTCAAGGTTCAGAGACATGGCTAAAACTAGGACAAAGAAGAACAATAACACAAGATAGCCAAACACCATAGCAAGAAAAATACAGCATTGAAAACCAAGACACTGACAGTGTCAACTCTAAAAGAACCGTGATTTGAATCAGGTTTTCCTGGGAGGGGGGAGAGGTTAAATTAATCTTTTTGTTAACGGCACCCGTTAAACTCTCAGTTAGTTAATCTAGAATAAAGTTAAAATGAAAAATTTCAAATCTGGGAAGCCTTGAATCTAATTGAAAATTTTCGTTACCATTTCGGACACATATACGTCGTGTGTTTCATTAACGTTATTATGACGACCATATTTTTTTCTCGGGGGGGGGGGGGGAGAAAGTAACATAGGCAAAACAAATCTTCCAACTCAGCAGCTTTTTGGAGAGTGTTTTTGTTTTTCTTAAAGGATCAACGTACAAACTACATGCCCGACAGTAACGAATCAACTGTGAAATGAGCGGATCGTAGGGTAAGCCGAGCGATTTGCGTTTTGTATAACCCCCCCCCCCCAAAAAAAAAAAAGGTGCATGCACATCAGTTGGTCTCCCATGTTATTCAAAAAAGTTATATATCAACAATGAAAGGATATGAAGTAAATGCAAATGAGACAAAGTCTTTATGAATACACGGTAAAACCAAGTAATGGGGAAACGCTTTAATTGTTGTGCATTCTCTCGAAGTCATTTTTATGCCTTCCGTGATGAGCTTTGCTCATACCTCATAGTGAATTTAAGACGGCCCTAGCACCGATTTGAGCGAAATTTATTGCTATATGCCAAACAACGCTACATCAAAGTTCCATTGGATTATAAGACTTGTATATACTTCGCTTTCTGGCATTTTATGGTGCGTTTCAATATTCGTGGAAAATGGCTATAAAATAACTAAAAAGTAATGCGAGCGGAAGTTATCTTCAAAAACGATATGTAGGTTGCTGCTGTGCCAACCGGACTCAAAGCTAAAAGCGATACAGACTGCGTTCTCATGGCGTAAAAATTCATGAACTAAAATACAGAAATACATATTATGT
The DNA here is from genome assembly GCA_002080025.1 of Modiolus philippinarum. Lineage (NCBI taxonomy): Eukaryota > Metazoa > Mollusca > Bivalvia > Mytilida > Modiolidae > Modiolus > Modiolus philippinarum. The sequence continues at coordinate 151,043 of MJUU01005141.1, forward strand.
AGCTGCTTATACTAAATTAGATGATTCTATTTTTTTTTAAAGATAAATAAATAAATAGTAAAAATATTTTAAGTCTCAGACATATTTTAATGATGATATAACTGTAACATGACGTCATGCATTCACGATGCATATAGTTTGACAGTTAGGTTTTCTTTCAAAAGTATGTGTTTCTCATGCATAGGATTTGCTTAATATTTTAAAATAAAATGTCTAATATGTATTCAATTGAATTTTATTTGATAATCGCTTTAAATCATTCCTGAGTTCTAACGAAGCATGATTAAAATGTAACGTTACGATAGTAGATAGGATGTGAATCTACGACAATAGTTTGAATGGTTCAAAGTGTACAAAAATGTAGGAGACCATCTTTGCATTTGAAAACTCGCGAATTTGAGAAAAAAAAATACACATGAATGGTAAAAAAAATAATGAACGGATAATTGGAATATCTTATCAACAATGAGCAGATAATCCAAAAGGAAATATCAGATGAGCAGTAAAGTAGAAAGATGGAAAAATAGAAAGATACAAAAAGTTGTTGACATCTCAACTCGCTAGGGGTCTAAACAGGAAAAGGGATATTATAAAGAATGAGAAAAATAATAAGCCAACTAGTTACTGAGAATATAGAAATCAAAACTGAGCTAGCGTCTGAACGTCTTCAACGATGGTCATTTATTGTTTTTAATCGACTAGTTGAATATGACTTGTCAAAGATTAATTTAAGTTGAGTGAGTCTTGACTCATCTTGTCCTTTTCATCGTAGTAGTTCTTCAGGCAAATTGCAGAAACACTATCATTGACTTTTTAGTTTTGGCTAGTCGCGTGGCGTGTCGATGTTGTCTTCCTCTTAGGAATGATCCCATGTTAATCCTGTTCAACAAAAGATTGCTAACAAAACACCCCTAGTGCAATGGAGACCACCTTATCAAAACAGTCGTAGATGTTCATCGCGGGTTCATTTCTCTTCATTTCTGTAGTAACCTACTATATTTTTGTAGTTTATGCATTTTCTGTCCGCCACCTTGTCATTCATTAGTTTACTGGATTTGGTTTCCTATTTCGGAATTTTTGGTAATGAGTCTTTCTTTTCTGACTACTTTTAGGATTATGTCTTTCCATATTACTCGATTTTAATGCTGCTGATCTCTCATCATACTCCTTGTAACACGTGTAAAGCATAACGGAATTTACTGTATATTATGCAACTTCGGCATTTTTGTATTATAAGATCAAACTGAGCAAGGGAATGCCCTTGAATTGGCTGTTGAGGTCTAAAATTACACAAGAAGCATCATAGAATTGCAGATGTCACTTCAAGTACAACCAATTGCCGTGGATATAAGCCTTCGTTCTCTCCACATAGATCGAGGTGGTGACCCTCTTTTTCGGTGAGATACATTTGCATGCTTTTGTTCGTTCTCACGTTCACGGATAAGTACACTAGATTATTTAAGTTATGGAGAATTTTCATGAAGAGATTGGAGCCTTGGCAGAAGCTAGATGGAATACTGCTGGGTGCAATTGTTTTAGCTGAAATGGTTGATGTTGCTTCTCATCATATCGCCGTTGATGCTGATGACGGATTCCCTTTTATCGTTGTTGGAAATGTACGATTAAATCCAAACACTGTGGCGATACTTTTGTTGACATCAAAATCCAACTGATAATTCCTGGTTGGATGAACATGATCTAATTCATATGCTTGTTGAACTCCTTGTTGTTGCAGTAGATACCAAACGAGCTGAAGCTCAGAGAGATTGAAAACCAGTGACAGCATCGAGGGAGTTGAATGAAGAGTTATTGGGTTTATTAATGCGAAGGGTGGATTTGGAATACGATGAACGGAAAAGAAACACTGCAAAGGTAAGCTTCAACGATGAATTGTCCATTTATTAACAGTTAACAGCATATACTTCGGCCATCAGTAATTCCTCAAGACCGTTAAAGCGTTACTGATATTGGTGGCCCTCACATAAGTAAGACGGGTGGAAAACAGAACTTCCATGTTAATCTTTTCCAATAATTGTTTTAGAGCTCTGCTTTCGACTAACCTATTAAATTTATATTCCATCCGTCAAAATCAACGCGAACGATCCTGTTACATGTATATCAATATATATTCAAATTTGGCATGCCATTTTCTCTCAGAAGGTACCAGGATATGAATATCCATTGACGATTCCGTAAATCCCTCAGAACTCGAATCGATGACAAATAGGGAAAAAAAGACCGATGAAATCTGAATTCAAGGGGTTGATACTTCCATTGCTTAGAAGACTTAGCTTTACAATGTTATACAAATTCTTGTGAGGTCTGCAGTCTGCTTGAACACTCAAGCAACACTCTTAGTGGTGCTACGCTTATAACGGTTAAACATGATCCTATCCGGATTGATTGCAACGCTGATCCATTCAGTTTTCTCGCCCAGCTTTTGACAGTCGATCATCAGTTCAACTGAGAAGTAGGCTATGGAATCACCCTGTCTCATGCAAGATCATCAATCAATCTCGTAGATCAGCAATTACAGCTTGCCTTAAGCAAATGTGGGGAATAAGAACAAACCATGACATATTGCTCGAGCCTATTTTCGCCACGTCGTTCACGGCAGAGAATCTCAGTAGCAGCATCTAAACCGCGCTTCAGAGAATTAGAGGACGATCTTGTCTTAGTCGTCGGCAAGGCAAAGATGTGATTTCAGGGAATGGAGAAAAAGAACTACCCCTTACTGGTGAGTTTGGTGATGTTTCCACATGACGCTGCTAAGCAAAAATCTGTCTCGGCCTAATCTATCCAACCTTTGAACCCTTACTTTATTTGGAGAAGTCGTCAGGGTGCTGTTGAGATGCTCGATCTTCCGATCTGTGCCAGACTATAAGTTAAGGTGGTTCTATCATTCTGAAGCCGGCCACCAACAAAGAGGTATCTCTCACAGGGTGGCAGAACTCGATGACGATACAGATTTCGGCACCGACCTTGTTTAATTTAAGGCTTGGGTTCATATTCGTGAATCTAATGCTCCTGCATACATTAATCTTAGGACAATCGTATGGTGAAGTAAGCAAGTCGGCCAGTTTATTTATGGTGCTAAATAAAGTCGTGTTCAGCCGAGTTAATGATCAGAGAGCGCTGTTTTTTTGGAGACCTTTCTGCAGCGGGGTAATTTGTATTCGGCATGGTTGACTGCGTTGTATGCTCCCTACAAGTGATGCTTGCACTTGTGCCTCTTACTGCCACTACACTACAATGCAGCTACAGTATGGTAGTTTTGGGTTTAAAGTATATTAGAAGTCTCTAGCATGTGTCTTCCCCCTTAATTGATTGCATCAAAAGTTCCTCCTTGTAAAATCGTCCAAGTGAAAACGTTGAGTACATATTTATATTTCAGTGCAGCATCTACAATATAAGAAATAAGTGATAGGTGTGAGGGTGATAAACATTTTGCTCCTGCTCACACTCACAGGGTGTAAGTGACGTTGGAAATGTAGGTACAAAGCATCCAACTCCTGCTATTTCTCATGGGAAAATAATTTTAAGGGGTCAATTCTTTGATAAGATTACATGGGACTTTTTCGGTCGCCTTGGTGACCGTGAAATCGGTTGTAAAGAATTTGTAGACCAGCAACAGGTACGGCTTCCTTCTCTCCGTGCTGAGGTCACTGCTGGGAGATGAATTCAATTATAAAGAAGCAGATGAAGTTTGAGTTTTCTCGGATCTACTGCCTAGAATTATATCACAGGTATAATTGTCTTTGCAGTTATTCTGCTGATGCGCGTCACGTCGTCAAACGAGAATTTATCTTGCTGGTTACGTCGGGCTGGAGAATTTTTCACAAATCATTCTTTCTTGATAGATGACCGGCTCGATACGGTTTCTAATACATAGAACAGTAAGTAGGGATATCCATCCTTCAAGAAAGTAGCTTGCATCCTTACTCTTGGAGAACCCTTTCTCCAGTTGGTAGATAAGTTGGCGACTTTCAAAACACAGAGAGGTTATTAGAGTCGAGTTATCCATCGCACTAGAGAAGGTCATTTAGCAGTCGTTTTTCCAGTCCTTATTTCCGTTGATTAGTCCTTAGATCGAACGATGAAAGAGGAGGATGTGACTGACCTTGGTCATAGCAGTATTGCTGTAAGAAATATCTTTAACGTCTGAAGCAATGATGTTCTACGTAAAATGTCGAAGGTGGACGAACATGGTAGAATTGTACGAGGTAACGGCCAACGACAGTTAGGACCTGTTCCGTGTGTGTTGCCATGAATTCAAAGTTCTTATAGGCTATTGAATAGGCTGACAAATTGAACACTAGCCGAAATGAATCTGTTCGGCCACAATTTTACGAGATGACAGACCAACTTGAGCAAGCGCTTGAACGCTGATTTCACTTCAAAAGCCGAATATCTCTGCTATGCCAAGATACGGTGGCCTGCAACCTCATCTGCTACAAAACCAAGGTAGCAATTCTTGACGCCATATAAATCCTCGCTGCGTGTGACCGTAGAATCGTCAAAGCCATCAATGGTACCAAAGTGAAATTTTGACCGGGAGTAGCAAGACCTGTTCGTTGTTCGGATTAACTAGCCGAGGAATCGCACAAGCCAGTATCACTCATTCAAAAAAGTGGAAAGTGGAGTGGATAAGATAAGCTGATATTGTGGATATAAGTGCCTCCTACTTCCTAACAAGGGATGTAAATTCGACCTGAATATCATTGATGTCTTGTCCAATACGGTTGGCTGATACCTAGCGATGCGGGATGGATCAACGCCATCTTTAAAGATGGCACACTTTAGAAACCAAAAAAGGGCTATTGCTTGTACAGATCTACTCCATAGCATAGTATCGATCTCTATTCCACCGAGATAGAGAGTTTGAGCGAGAGGGTATCGGAGGCGAAATGGGATAAAAAGACGTCAAAACACAAAAATAAAACTGACAACATTAATTGAAAAATTAACAGTTTAAACGAAACGAAACCAACAGACTCGGATGTAAAATCAAAATCAACAGATATCAAAGAAAATATAACACGCAAAGTTTAGAATAACTCAGAGGTCGTCATCTTTATATAAGCCTTTTCTTTGGATTTTTTTCTTCATGACATATGACATTATATTAGATCGAAACAATGCTCTGATAATTATACTTTCACAAAACACCCAAGTGCAACTTGTGTTATATTGCAGAATAAAAATAGACTTATAGCAAAACAACGGCAGTAGAATACCGAAGGAACAAAGGAGTGAAATTTACAAAAATCGGAGTCCAAAGACACGAACAAAACGAGAACACAGAAGAAAAACAATGACGTTAGACAGATACAAAGCACAGAAATAGAAATTACAACATTCAAAACAAAGGCACACACAGTGTGAACTCCAGTGAAACTGATAGTGACATCAGGTGCTCCGAAGGGTAAGCATGTCCTGCTCTGTTAACAATACCCGTCACACTGTGAGTGATTCAATGCGGGAAAATGTCAAAGTCGATAGTCAAATCCGGGAAGACGTGAATCTAGATGAAAATTTCATTTGGGATACTGACACGTCATATCTTTCAATAATGTTATGGTGACGGCCATAGAATTTCTTGAGGAATGAAATTAACATAGGTTGAACAAATCCCTGACTAAGCAGCTTTTGGGAAAGTGTTTTTGCTCTGTTAAAAAAATCACTGTACAAACTACAGGCTCGACAGTAACGAATCAACTGTTAAATGTACACTCCATAGGCTGGAGAGGTGGGTATATTGCTGCTAAGAAAGGGAAAGTTCACAATTGGGAAATTTAATCAAAACGCTGGTCATAAAGCTTAGATTTCAAACGTCCATTTTCGTCAATATACAATAAAAGATCTAGGTATGAAGCTGAAGTAGGTGTTTCAGCTGTTTCTTTAATTTCAAGCTCATTGGGATAGATCCAGAGATGGAGTAATTGTAATTGTAATCATTAATCAGCTGTAATCGATTACATTTTAAAAAGTAATCAGTGTAATCATTAATCAGCTAAAAATCTGATTGCATGTAATTTAATTTAATCAATTACTTTCAAAAATAGCCTGTAATCCTGATTACTTTATGATTAAATTCTGAATACAATGGAGATATTAAAGTCTCAAATCATGACTCTTTTCATTTTCAACTATAAAATCTCATAAAATTTAATGCAGTCAAGTTGTAATGTAATGGGCAAATTTGTGTAAATATAACAATTAAATTTTATATTCTAGCATCTTATTTATAAAAACTGCTTGGAGAGAAGACCCTAAATTTACACAATTTTGTGACAGATTATATCATGAATGACAATCTTAGTTTTTATTTAAGTTTAATTATGGTTACAATTAAGTGTTGTTTATTTTGGAATCAAAATTATAAATCTTTTGTTTAATCAATGTTAATGTCACCTTTGAAATGACAGGTAAAAAACAATTAAGGTTTAATTTGTCTCAACATTTTTGTCCCTTAGGGTATTATTATACATGTACATGTATACAAGTTGATCTTGTAAGATTGAATACAATGTAATTATGTACATGTGTAATAGAAAATGTAAAAAAAAAATAGAAGATGGGGGTATGGTGTGAATGCTGGTGTATTAAAATCACATGTTACTCATAAAAAATAAATTACATCAAAGAACACAGTGTAGTACCTAAAAGGACAAATTATTAGAATGCATATAAAATAGTTTTATGGTAATTTCCTTGAATAAAATGACCATACTTTTTTTTATTAATATTTAGTTTTATTTTCAGAGAGTTCACCCTGATATACACACCTATATTTTTTGGTACAGACCTGAAAATTTTCAAGAAGATGACAACAAAGCAGGGGTTCAAATCCAGCCGAAGACCTTGCTGGATTTTCCGATGTTAACAGGTTTAAAAAGATGATTTTCATCACTGTTGTCATTCAGAATCATATATTCTACCTTTGCAGCTCACCTTACCAACACATTATCATTCATATATATAGAGCTGTGTGCAACACTATTATCTATATACCTTATGTATCTTACCTGTTGCAACCTTATCCTTCTTCTATCTATTTCGTACCCACCTAATGTTCATCGTGTATATGTTACAACCCTAGATTTCCTACGAGAAGGAATGACCCGTCACCAAAAGCTATATTTTTATATAGCCTAGGTGGTGAAGTCGTCTAGGGCGCTGGACATAGTGCAGGATGTGTTGCCATAGATGACAACAAAGCTGGGTTCAAATCCAGCCGAAGACCTTGATGGATTTTCCGATGTTAACAGGTTAAAAAAGATGATTTTCATCACTGTTGGCATTCGGAATTATATATTCTACCTTTGCAGCTCACCTTATCAGCACATTATCATTCATAATTTAATTTTGAACCAGACCTTGTATCAAAAATCTGAGACATGATTTTGTTGTATTTTGATTGATCTTTCTGATAAAGCAGATAGAATTCACCTACTAGTAAAGATGCAAAAGTTATTTTCAGTTTTAGAATATTACGTCAAAACTCAAATTTTTGCCAAATATGGTAAATTAGACATTGATACTTAAAAGGAATACTCTTGAAATGAGCACTAAAAGTAAATTTTACCATTTTCCTTTAATTTGATACATGGTTTGTCATTGTATCTTTATTAATAACAAAGTTACAAGTTTTCAAAGTCAGGCACCGAAAATTTTCTTCAGAAGACTGTTGTGCTACCTGAACTCGGCAATGATAAAACGCTTTTATTGTTGTTCTTCATCTTAAAGTCACCATGTAATCTGACATACTACCGACTGAACTACGCACATGACACATTGTAAGGGTAAATTGAAGGCATTTCTATCTTTGCATATGAAATGTGATTCTTTTTTGTTTCAGTAAACTTTACAATACCAAGTGAGTGTATTCTCTTGGCAACAATATTTACTATGCGGGTCAATAAAGAATGAAATAGACATTCCATGATACGACCTTAGCACCTTGAACATCAGTATGGGGTTATTACCAGCAGCGTATTTGCGGTTTTTTATCAATGTTGCCGTGTCGTAAATTACCAAGTTTCGTGCAAAATGAAAAATGAATAGTGGAAACATATATTTATTTTCTCATTTAACGTGTAATGTCATTTATTTCCTGTACCCCCTATAAGAGCTCTATAAAATTGTAACGCCACCTAGTTTTAATTCATGGGTTCTTTGCGCCATCTACTGTTAATTTTAAATTGTGTCTGTAATTTTTTCATTGACGTATGTCGATTTTGCAACATATGTTGACACCAATTAGTTTTAATATCGATTCTGTTTGTTTCATTGTAAACTGTTAATATTTCAATTAATGTTGTTATTTTTATTTTTGTGTTCGCCCCTTTCACCGCCCATATGGGGGATTGCAGGAATTGCAACATGAAAGAGACGATGTTCAGGTACTTTTCAGCTAACTGTACAGACACCTTTCGCCCATGCCCCAACTCTCTGGTTCTAGACTACCACACTTCCAAGCAACACCAATACAAGATAACTATACCGCTGATATCCAAAAACAGCACGAGTACACCGGGCAGAATGTCTCTGATCAAGAATTTCTTGTAGATGGCGAACTCGAGACATAGTAAAGGGGATGTGGTACACGACGACCTTGAATTCTTTGATCGAATAATCTGATCTGATATGAGCTCCTGTCAGTAATCTTTCCGGTTCCCTGGGACAGAGACCATTACAATTACAAGGAATGAGAGGGAATGTATGGCTTGATTGCTTATTTTTAGTTAGGGCATGTGGAATATGTTTTTGTGAGTGATTCATAGCCATCTTGTCATCTAGCGCCCTTTAACATATTCCTCTACATAATCAATTTTAGTTGTCATTTTGGCCTATGGGCTATCATATTGTCTTGCATGCTTGTTGCCAGTTTTAAATAGGCCATCCCTTTGTGACTGACGCATTTGCCAGGTGTATTTCTGGCAAACTGTCCCTGCATGTCTAACTCAGTGCAGTTGTTGCTACCGTTGTTCGATACACACTTTGTCCGGTTCAATTGTCTCGCACGGCAGACATGATTGAGTCCTCCCTTCCCTGGGTTTAGGTCCATCCTGCGTTGATCGAGCACTGACTTGCATGCTTTGAAGTCTTTCAAGGCATCCCTCTTCAGCTTCTCCTATAGCCTCTATTTTGCTTCGTGGTGGGCGTCCTAGTTATCATTGGGTCTCCCTGCGATTATTTATCTCATGATCTTGCAGTAAAGGCTGGGTAATGGTTCGTCGTCGGAATTCAATGCAGAGAAAATGTCATACCGCACGAAAGCAGCTTCAGTACAAACAAAAGTTCACATTACGTCTCAACACTGCTGCAATTCATCAGTCTGTTGTAGAATCTCAGTGGGTATTGGAGTGGTGGTATCTCAAGTATACCTTGAGCTTTCTAAACGTGTGCCAGCAGGTTCAATGCATTTTCCGAGCCATTTTGGACATTTTGGTTTAGGATGTCGCATTCTACCGGTTGTGGATTATACAGTAGGGCATCTTGCATTAATACTGCTGTAATTCGAAGGGCAAATGCGACTGCCTCGAGCTCAGAGGGCCTCTGGGAGGATCAAGTTGCACATGCATAAGCTGCCTATTTATTTTGATACAGCAGTGACCGTGCAGGAGGGTGCACCTGTTAATATATGGGAGAATGTGAGCGGAGCATGTCATCCTTAGTCGACAGTGCTACCAATGTGATGCTGCGTCCGATGATCCTCTTCTTTACTGCCTTTGGCGTCTTGGTCGTTTTACTGTCATTTCTCTGAAGGCTTACATCATCCATCTTCTAGACGAATCAGGACCTTTGAGGAGTCTAAGATGAAAGATTTTAGGTTGACCACTATCTATTGCTAGTGCCGGTACCAAGTCCGATTGACTTGTGTTACTATAACTGTTTACATTTGTCTTTTGCCTTTATTTGATATTTTTTATGCGGTTCCTTGGAAGATTGTGGCATTTTACCTTATCCGAGCCATTGTAGTTTTTTCCTGTTATCCTTTTTTTTCATTTTATTATCAAATTTATGCTTGGTCTTCTTCATATGGACGACAGCGAGGGTCTCGGTCAAAAGCACCCGACGGTCAAAATTTGGCTTTGAGTAAGGCTTGGATGAATGCTTTTCACTGATGAACATCTGGGTATCGACCCCCTTGCGGATGTTCCTCATTGTCTTTCCAAACACCGAGTTGACCAAAGGTCGTGAGGAAGTCTTTCTCGGAGACTGTTATTCAGGCTGTGAAATGTTGTTGTCATATACACCAAATGTTTGGTCCATGGGATCGTCTAACTTGATTATGTGAAGGACTTTAGCGACCTTCATTCCTATCGCCAGGAACAGTTTGAGATTTCTTCCTTAACCGGCTGTTTCCCGTGTAAGACAGCCTATAGAAGACAGGGTCGCGTAAAGCTGTCTTGCACGGGTAAACGTCCGATCCAACGTTCCGATTTGTTCGACGTCATAATTGTTACCATAATAAAGTCCGTGAATTATCTGACGTCAAAGTTGAGAATTCAACAAGGAATGAGAAGTTTCATTTTCTTTCAGTTTGTTCGTTGTATTTTACGCAATAAATAGGTTCTTAGACTCGACTAAATATCACGATCGGGATATCTTCCACTTGTGCGAGAAATTCTACGTCTTTTTCCCTCTTTACACTCGGAAAAAGACGGAATTTCTCGCATTCGTGGAAGATATCTCTTATCTCTAATATGGTCTCGTATAAGGTCATATTTTTCTGTAATGGAGATTGTAGTTTTAACGCCTGTAAAGATTCAGTATCAGCTTGCGCAAGTTGTCGATTTTCAAATTCTCTTTCGCTGGTTAATAGGCAATGTGAATGGCGTTAGAACTATCAGAATCTCCAATAGACAATTTTTATATTTACGGGATGACTGCCATTTTAGCATGATTTCAAATGGACTAAACTCGCTAACATCTGACAACCCGGTTTTCGGATCATTAGGGATGACCGAATGACCACAAACACTACATATGCAACACAAAAAACTAAAGCACTTACAGTCTGAACTCTCAAAAACGCAAAGTGAAACCAGGTGCAATGTTCTCTTCGGTAAGTACCAAAATACCTTAATATAATTTATCTAAAGATAATCAAAATACTACCCCTACGCTGATGATGAATTTCTTTGTATTTGAAGTTCACTGCTGCCCCTTGCTACAATGTAGCCGTACACAAAAATGCCGGGTCATTAGGTTACCTCCCTGTGATGAAAACATTATAAAAACGGAGTCAAAGTCGGGATATGATATAAATATTAACACTGCACCCAACCCATGATCAATTTGATATTCCAAGTGTTACTAATAAATAACAGAATAAACCAAACAGCAAGAAGTATTTAACAACTTAAAATTATTTATTGCAAAATTTAGAAAAATGTAAATTATAAATACGTAATAAACTTTTCCAATAATGTTAATAATTAAATTCCGTACATGTGTATAAATAAAATAACAAAATAACAAAATACCGAAGTCACTGTAAATTTAGTTTCTGCACATGTGCATTCCGACAACTTATGTCTCTTTGGCACAGATTAAATCAAACATTTAGAAATCAATCAACCGAAAAAAAGTTTAACACCTGATAGAGAACAATATAATAATACGATCTACATAGAAACAAAATCCAGGTAAGAACAGATCTAGAGCTATTCAAGAGGGAGAAACTCCTACTTTCTTTTTATATATTGTAAGTTTCTAATGAAATCGGGTTTCGGGCCAGGACCGGAGTACTGGCTACTGGGTTGGTGAATAACATCGAGAACTAACAGTACTACAGCAGAGGCATCGGCTCAGTGGTGATAAATAAGAAAATACCGAAGATACTGTGAATTTAGTATTTCGACAACTTATGTCTCTTCAGTACAGATTAATTAAAAACATTTGGAAATCCATAAACCGAAATATGTGTAAGACCTGATAGAGAACAAATATACCAATATAATCTTAATATACCAATTTTAACAATATTGTATTTTATTATATTTGTACTTTTTTATCTATTTATGAAGAGTAGGAATGAACATGGTCCATAATATGTGATATTGCACAGATGATAATGTTGTATCATCATAATTATTGCACAGTAATGTTGATTGACGTTTCCATCCCATACACCTTCTACACATGAGATAAACCACACTTCTTTTTCGTTTGGATATCATTATTGTTTTCATCTCCATCAAATTTAATAAAACCAATTATTCTATAATATATAAATACTAATGGTAAAAATTGCATTGACATTAAAATGAATAAAAAGGGATATTCACTCGATAGAAAGGATATTCACTCCATGAAAAGGATATTCACCGCGGGAAACGTCACGTGCGACATAGTTTTAGAAAAAGGGAAATCCCGTATTTATATCGTCCAATCATATTGCTATATAACATTGTCGCATGACAACGTCATCGGCATCACTAGAAACAGAAAAGACGATTCGCTTGTATTGATCAGCGGAAAATGGTACAAATATGGAAAACGCAAGACACTTAAAATACTTAAAAAGCCAGCGGAACACTGGTAAAGTCGTTCACACAATATTTTGGGAAAAAATCTCACTACGGTTTGGATGTCGACAACACATATCGCAGAATCGTCGCACATTTTACAAATCCATTATTACGGATAAAAAAAAATTTGTATGGTATAATACAAAAGAATTATTATGTATTTATCGGATAATAGAATAAAACAGTTACTGTCTTTAGTTTCGGTAAATGTGCAGTGTTATTGACTTTTGGGAAAACAGATATTCACCTCGCCATGCGGCTCGGTGAATATCCTTTTTCCCAAAAGTCAATAACACTGCACATTTACCTCAACAAAAGACAGTAACTGTATATTATTGCACTCTTATACGAGGTGATATTACTGTATTGTTCCGTTGAACCATCATATTGATCTCGTAGAAGTGCCATAATTGTGTAATATCCTAATATCTCATCCAAAACACTTTACAGAATTTCTCAAAGACAACTGAAAAAACCCAGTATCATATATCCCCTAACTTAAGATACCCTTGCAGAATTATCCAGACAGAAAAATCTTAGAAGATATCTTAACCTAATCAATTAACTCTCATTCTGTTCATTTGAATGCAAGGTTTTGGAAAATCTGGAAAAATACATACCTTATATTAGTGAGTTCGACATGAGGAACAACAATAATACGGTTGTTCCATTTCTTGGTTGACTTTTCTTCATGTGCATTTAATCCAAATTCTTTCATAATTAGTAAAATTCCAGATATAAACACAGCAATATATAAATACATTCAATAACTCCACACTTCAAGAAGTGGCCTCAAGAAAATTACTTTCTACAACACAATTCAAGTATTACTACGAAGTTAACAATACATATATATATATAATTGCTTTTTACTTAATCCAATTAACTATTTTTGAGGTAAATATCAATTTTAGTATTAGGCTATGGGAACATTTTGGCTATCACCCCGCAAATATTTGAGTCAAAATTGACATTTCTGTGATTATTATTCTTTCTTTATTTATCATATTTTCTACTTCTTACTTCGTAAAACTTATATATATCATCAAAGTTGTACACCTTTATATCAAGTTGACTACACCTACTACAGTTATGTCACTCTAGGCTCGTCCGATTTCATGTTGCTTGTATCCTCAAACTAAAAAGTAATCTTTAAAAATGTTGAAATGTTGTTTGCTAGCCTGCTTCGTTGTAAGTCTGAACCTAGTTATTTCCCCTTTGATCAATCCTTTGAAGGTAAAAGACAGGAAACAGGATTATCTTTGTAGGTACTGATCAGTTTCAGTGGATTGTAAAAAGTCTTGATATCAGATATTTCGTTTGCTCGAAATCTTGGTCGGTCTCTGAACATTAAAATATCAAATAACTGTAGATTCGATTGTGAATTTCAATAAATGTTGTTGTTCATTGGTATATTGAAAGAAATATCCAGAAAAAACCATAATACCTGTACCTATACAGATGGTGTATGCGATCTTTATTTACTAGTATATAGTGCTTTACTTTATTTAATAGTTATGTACAATCAAATTAAAGTTGTCTATGCAATACAAAGTGTTTAGAGCAAATGTAGATATATTTTACTGGACAAATACAGCCAAGCAGGCCCAATATGGATTTACTGGATCAATGTGGATTTATGGCCCAATAAAGGTTTACTGGCCCAATATGGCCAGGCCAAATACGGACTTCCCGTTCATTAAGTTCTTCAACAATAATTCATAATTCTATTTCAACAATCTGCTAGACGGCTACGATGAAACTCAATCGTACATGTTTTCATTATGATTTATTTTAAAACGGAAATTCAGTTTCATTTCTGGGATCCAATTCCGTATTTCTACACTCAATTTGAAAAATGTCAAGGACATCAATGACAACGCTGATTTGTTGACATTCTGAAAAATACTTTATTAATTCAGGGATTTTTTAATATAAAACACCATGGTATTCGAACAAGTCAACATCAGATTTCAACACATAATGCTACGAAGATCAGAAAAGTAAATCTTTTTTCAGATAACCATCACTCGCCATCACTTGCTGAATTGAACTTGGGTCATTTGCGTTGCTGACATCTCAATGTTTATTCATTCGTCATACATGAAAAACGCAGTCACAAGTAAAATTTTCAAATGTTGGAGACTGTTTCCCATAGCAGAAATGCATGAAAAATAAACTTATTAATAAGAATAAAGGAAAGTAATGTTGCTGCCATTGAATCGATAGTATATAGTTTTACATAACTACTTATAAAGGCGTCATAGAATATTATTTTTCACAATGATCCTGTATCATGTCCTCGGACAGTCGTTTTAGGCCTTGGACAGCCGGATTGGGCCTCGGCGATGCCTCGGCCAAATACGGCTGTCCTCGGCCCAATACGACTGTACTTGGACATAATACAATACCAATATGAAAATAACCCTTCTATAACCCTTTAATATTGTTCAAAAATTTGTAACAAGTTCCATTTGTAATTTCTGGAGACAAAGAAGAACATTGTTTTATGTATATTTGTCAAACGCGCATATAGTTCTTTTCATTACAAGTTGAAACAAGTCTACTATGCGTGGAATGGAAGCAACTGTATGTCATGTTTTCATTTTTGAATGACAGGCCATCCATTCCAAACAAACCGCTTGCTTTCGATAGTGCCGGTACCAGGTCCGGCTGTTCCTAGCTCCTATTGTTCTTTACGTTTGTCTTTTGTCTTATTTGTGTCTTATTTTTGTTTTCCTGCGTGGTACCCTGGCAGATTGTCACATGTGATTGTAGTTTTCAGCAATTGGTAATGGTTACTCTTACCTACTAATTTTTTTAAATTCCAAACTGCATTTACATAGTATCTTCTCTTGATGGGACAAATGAGTGAACATAACATTAGATTTGAAGAAATATGAAATATATAAACCAATATTTGCGTATCAGAGACAAAATTATCATCAAGACTTTCTAACAATAGCTACATTAAATTAAAAAAGTCGCAATCTTCAACAATTGAAGTATACTAAATATCTTTTATCGGAAATCAAATCACAAGTTGAATAGCCCTTTCATGTCATAATACGTCATCAGTTGTCAAATAAAACATTTTATGGCTTATGCTCCTGATGATGAACACGGCCACAGCCAATTGCCAAGGCTTATTAATCAAAATAAATGTTCAAATTTTGAAGAAGATCGGAAAACTCGTTTAGGAGTTACAGCCCCTTTTCCGTCAAATTATCAAAATGTACGCATTTTTAGTTTTTATTTCAAAAACTGTAACAGAAAGAGGTGATGTTTAAATTGGAAAAATGTCCAGCATATGAAGATCTACCCACTGTGAAATTCTTAAGAAAATCCAAAGGCCTGTTTAGGAGTTGTTGCCTGTATATAATTATGTCTATCTAAATTATGTTTTCACTTCTTCTTTGATTAACTTTTCTTTTATAATTTTTAGAAAAGTTCCCTGCTACCACTATTAATAACATTAATTTTATTTCTTTCATAATAAGAACAAAAGAGGCATTTTTGTAGAAATTTTTCACTTACCTTAGTTTATACAATTCCTTATAAAAATATATTTATAATGTTTACCTTAAACTACATTGATCATAATTTTTGTATATAAAGTATATGGTGTCAAAGGTGTGTTCTCACCGAACAAATGTCTTGCTTTCATTTATGAAAAAGTAACTTTCAGGCTTTATAGCTTTCACAGATGTTGCAACTTACCAAAAATTTAAATGAACTGTTGGTGACTTGTATGCATCTTGCATAAAAATGGATTAGAACCAAACATGGCATGATAGAAATGCTAATGGGATGCTGACTAGGTATTGTTATTTGGTGCTTATCTGTCATCTAACATGGCCACCTGTGGGTAACTTTATTTATTACTGGACCCTATGGAAAAGGCATATAAATAATTTTTCGACAGAAACAACTGGGCTAGTTGGAACAAAACTTAATCACAATGTATCTTAGATGGTCCACTTCAAAATGATGGTCCTTCAAGTCTGCACTTTGGAATTGGGTATCAATTGGAAACATAGTTTAATATTTTAGTACCTTCAAAGATCTTCTCCTTTAAAACCATCTAGCCAGTTGGAAATAAACTTTGGCACTACACTTAATTCTCTTTAAAATTGTGTTCTGAAGATCCATGCCTGATCCAAGATGGCAGCAATAGGGAGAACAATTTATTCAAGTTGGATCATATAACATAAAGGTTTGTTTACATAGTATGCAAAAAAGACCCTTTAACATAGACGTTTATTTGACTTTCTGTAGTGGCCATGGTCCAGGTGAGCGAAACAGGGTCTTGAAAGCCTCTTGTTTTGTAAAACAGAGCGATATACTGGTAAGTGGTTATCTTGAAAATATCCTATATTCTTAGCAAAGGAAAGGATATTCTAGAGCAAATAGGCTCATGAATACACTAAAAGATTCACTGGAGCAACTATTGAAAATGATGATTTTTTTTTGGCTAGGGTTTAAAATAAATCTTTTTTCCACTGAAAAATTTTGGCAGACTTTATATTTAAGACGACAATGAGTTTGCGAGAAAACTGCAGTGAAAATATCCTTTTAGTACGAAACACCCACAATGGCCGAAAATCAAAATTACATTTCTCAATTCACTTGGAAATTACACAAGTGAAACAGCAATTAAAGACAATGAAAAACAATAGGAACTCGGGATACCCAGACATGAAACCCAGCGGTAGGGTTACACAGTTTATGAGTAACCAAACCTCCCCTTTGTCTGTACCGTTACCCTCTAGTATGACACAAATACGACCCAATGCATGTAGACTACTAACCACATGACCACTATCTTGAAGAAGAATGAAAAAGACAAAACGTTATTTTGAGAGAAGGGTCAAGGGATGTTCCTCGCTAAACCAATCATTTAACTATGTGGTGGTCCATTGGAAAGGTTAGGAATATATATCGATAAGATTTTACTCCCTGGTGTTACACAACGACATGTATACCTTAAAAGATTCTTAATCATTCATCTACGTCATCGAACAGTTATAGTTTTTACAGGGTAATTTTAAGTAAGCTTCGATTGGAAAGTAATGTACACTAATCTATTTCATCAGGAGATTATAAAATTAATGCAGTTTGAAATGCATGTCCTGTCATTCAGAAATGTAAACATGACATATCATTTTCCCCTCTTCAAAACATAGTAGACTTGCTACAAATTTTACTGGAAATGAATTAACAGAAAATACCATGAACAAAGAACAAATCTCCCGAAATTATAAATGTCACTAATTGCGACTTTTTGAACAATATAGTTAACAACTATGTACATAATACATGTAACAAAATACCGAAGTTACAGTTAATTTATTGAAAGATACATAGAGATCGCATATACAATCTGTATAGGTTCAAGGATTATGGTTTCCTCACATTCAAAATTGGTAAATAGAAAGACATTGCCCTTTTTTCAAAATTCTAAATCGGCAACATCCTATATTGAAATTCACATACGAAGCTTCATTAGATAACCTAAAGTTCTTTGATATTTCAATGTTCAGAGACCGATATTTCGAGCAAACGGAATACCTGATATTTCCAGTTTTTTACAAATCATGTGAAAATGACCAATACCTACAAAGATCACACTGTCACCCTTCTTTTACTTTAAAAAGGTTTATTCAAACAATTCGGTTCAAACGATGCTTTAATAAAGAAGCATTTTTACAACATTTTTAATTAAAGATCGCTTTCTAGTTCTAGGATACAAGTAAGGAGAAATCGAACGATCCTTACATGAAGTTTCAGTCATAAACAGGGAGATACTGCTGAGATATAAACAACATCAAAAAGCTTGAAAGGAATTTCTACTAGCCTTTCCACGAGATACACACCTCGAGTTGGACTACAAAAATAAGCAATGAAGGGAAATGGAGTAAAAGCAAAGGAGACAGAATTATGAATGACTAAATACCGAAGTTACTGTGAATTTAAATTCTGCATATGCGCATTTCGACAACTTATGTCTCTTCAGTGCAGATAAAATCTAAACGTTTGGAAGACCATAACTCAAAGATGTTTAAAAACTGATAGAGAACAAACCAATATGATCTAAATGTAAAGCCAAAATTAGCTAAGGACAGAGCTTTGCATGAGGGAGATACTCCTTAGTTTTCAACAAAATTTACAAAAATTTAGATATTGTAAGGTTCCAAATAGAAATCATCTTGAACAGTTCATATTCACAATAATCTGTTGTGTTGTTACGTTAAATAAGTTAATGTTCACCCAAATATAATGAAATTATAATTAAAACACTCACACTGATATTGAACTAGGATCCAAATTCCAAAACAATTATCTGAACATCCATTGACGTTGTGAATACGTTTCCGGGAGAAAGAAGGAGTGTCAGGAAATGAACTACTAAGATGTGTCATTCGGTGCATTTGGAGTTCTTTCCATGTTAAACATAAAGATAAATCTAGTTGAAACAATACACTCCTCGTCTGATATCTACTTGATATCACTATTCTTTTTAAATAAGCAACAGAAATTTGTCATACTATTCACAATATTCAGTGAATATAATATATATATACATTTTATACACAATCTTCCACCAGACGAATTATTTCGGTGATCGTTAACTGATCTTGAATTCACCTACGAACCATAAATACGGTAAAATAGAATATCCTGGTAGAGATTTTCCGGAGTCTTACACTTTCTATGTAGGAATTAGTTGTGGTCATGAATATTCATGTAACAGGAATATCCGGAGAAGTATCTGGACAAGTTCAAGAGTGGATTGAGATCATGTTAAACTATTAGCGTCATCGATCAGTCACGTGACTAAAGTGGCTACCTGTGGATTGTCTTATTTTGTACATAGAATATAACGATAGCTTGTAAAAAAATAGACAATACCAAGATTTAAAATTACTTTCTTTAAAATGTACAACTATGTGCTTATTCTACATAAATTTATCTTTCTTTCGGTATAGTTTTTATGAGAATCGGAAGATGTTTAGTCTCGTCAAAATTGATTTTAAAATTTCACATATTTTATAAGTATTCCCTATTTAAGGCATTGTAAATATCGTATTTTATGTGAAGTATCCCCTTTTTAGAACATAATTGCGAGAGAACTAATACACTTTTTTAATTTGTACAACTATGTGGTAAAATTGATAAAACAGGCTATCTGTCGGTGTAATTCTTTTCACTTAAGATGAAGATCTTATCTCGTCAAAATCGATTTGAAAATCGTCATTTTCACTGATTCTAAACCAGTCACCAGACAATATGGCGACAGCTAGATTGTGATGACCCAACAACATTAATTGTCATTCTTATTATTTTGTTTGTCAATATTTTAAATACAAATACTTTTAAAAATGAACAATTTATAACTGTTTAAAATACACAAAAAAAAATCTAAAAAATACTTTAGATAACAGCAGACTGATTATGGTTAAATTGTTTTATGACCCTTTGACAACCACCCCGATGTTGACTGTGCAAATAAACAATTTTCACCTGTTATACCTGTGGCTCAATTACGTAAGAATAGACCTGATGATGACATATGCATCACGTGTGTAACAAATTGTGTGTTGTGTAAACAACAACTATGAAAAATTGTTTTTGTAGCAAAGATGTATACAAGTCCTTGTTTGAAGCATTCGCTTACTTTTGTTACATGTATTCCCAATTATCATTTTATTATAATGCTTTAGATTGGTTATTCTTTTATTGGTAACATTGTATTAACCTTATGTAACATTTAAAATATTTTTAAAGTAAACAAATGATATTGTATTCCATGAAAATCATTATCGTTTACTCGTTAAATAATGCGCAGGCACCAGTACAATTCACGTTAACCAGTTCGCATATGAGTTACATTTCTTTAAAAAAAGTCGTTTATAGCTTAGTATGCGGCAGTTGAACTACTTTTGGCATTGGGTTTCATGTGACTAATACAATTTATTTCTTTTTCATAAGTTTTACGTTGTACTTATGATACATTTGTGTATAGCAATGTCTTCTGTCTGCTTCTTGAAGTAAGGTGTTGTCAGGTTCAAGTTTTGAACTCCCGTTCAGACGTAAACGGGACGAACGTTTCAGGAATGCAATACCACGTGTATTAGGGCACACCAGACCCTAAAGTGCTGGAATCTCTTAGTACTTATGGATTATCTGGTGTTGCCAGTATTTTGGCAACAGAAATCTCTGGAGAAAAATGAGGACAAATCTCACTATCATCGTCGGGGTCAACAAGCTGGTATTTATCCGAGAGTTCTGACTGGGTTCACAACTGAGAAGGCGTTTAGGTCTTAAATAAACCACTCACTATTATGAATGTCACAAGCCGGTAGTGATCTTGTGGCTGCATCAGCCGCGTTTTCACTTGTTTTCACATAATTCCAATGTTGTGGAATGCTGAATTTTAGTATTCTTTCTACTCTATTCCCAACATAAATATAGAATCTTCTTGGTATCGTTGGAGATGTAACCCATTACGAATTTACTATCTGTATAGTATTTGACACAATCGATGGACAGGTCTAGTTGTTCTAATGCACACTGCCAGTACAGCATCACAAAGTTCCAAACGAGGAATTCCGTGTCCATTTGTTGGAGCAAATTTAGCCTTTCCAAACACAAAACAAACTTTGGGTTTACCATTTTCATCTATTGTGGGAAGAAAAACAACCGCAGCTACTGCTCTTTCTGACGCATCTGAGTAAACATGAGTTCTTTGGTTTCTGCTTGGATGAGGTAAGGTACATTAGTACGTGGTATACGTAATATTCCTAGTTCTTCCAGTTCATCTCGCCAAGTTTCCCATTCTGAAGCAATTACCTGTGATTGAAGTCAGTTTTCGTAGAATCACCTTCATTTGGATGATTACGAGGCTAAGTATCCAAGAGGATCATATATGCTGTTTATCGTAGATAAAACACCTCGTCTTGTTATAGGTTTCATGTCCAGCGATAGCTACGCTGGAGTGGTTTATTGTTGGCTTCAAGATCCAAATCTTTTAAGTTTATGCTAATCACTTGTTGGAAATGCAGACATAACTTCAGCACTGTTGGATGCAATCTTGTGCAAACTGGGATTTCCGTACTTCTTCAATGCTGCTTGTGTGTCTTTGACTACCTTGATGGCTTCTTCTGCTGTTGGGAACGATGTTAATCCATCATCAACATAAAAATCTTTAGTCGAAAAAATTTTCACGTCTTGGCCGTACTGTGGCTCTGCGGCCTGTACTATCTTGCGTACTCCCGACGTTGCCACTGCTGGTGATAGACTGTTGCCGAAGGCATGGACTCTCATTCGGTACTCTAGTCTTTTATTGATATCATTGTCTTTATACCAAAGGATTTTAAGGTAGTTTCTGTGATCATCTCTCACTACGATGCAGTGAAACATGCGTTGAACATCAGCAGTAACAGGAACAATCTCTCTCCTGAAACGTTTCAGGACTCCCAGTAGGCTTGGACCAGAAATCAAAACACTGTTTAGGGATACTCCGTCGAACTTTGCGGAGGAATCGAACCCACCCCTGATCTGCTCAGGTTTCTTGGGATGGTACACTCCAAACAACGGTAAACACCAACATTCTTCTTGTTTTTACAATGTGGCGGAGCAACTTTCGCATGATTATTGTCTCATATCTTTGACATGAGTTCTATAAAATGTTCTCTTTTGAGGGCGTTTTTCCTCAGACTGTTTTCGAGGAACCCCGCTCTTTAAACAGCTTGTTGTTTGGAGGTCGTTGTCGTGGTGTCCGAAATGGTAACGGAGATACCCAACTGCCTATGATGTCTCTTGTAAACTGGTTATCCATTTGTTTCATAAATATTTGATCTCATACGGCATTCCTAGTTTGTCGTCATCTGTGGTCTTTGCGAAGATATCATAATCTGGTATGTCTACTGTTTTGGTTGCAGTATTGAAACAAGCGGGATCTGGTTCCCGTACACAAATTTTACTTTCACATCGTCTTAGTGTCGTTGGTTGGTCAGATGGTAAGACAAATGTTTTCTTCACAGATAAGTCTGGAGTTGCACGTTGATAGTCCAGACAGATTTCGCCGATGACGACCCAGCCCAGTTTTAATTTTGTGGCAAAAAGTGATCCAGGTGGTCCATATCTATGATCTAGGACATAATCGACTTCGGGAAGGTCTTTTCCTATGAGCATCATTATCTTTCTGCTGTCTTCAATTGGCGGGATTCTTCCAGCTATATATTTCATATGTGGAAAGTGTATGGCAGAATCTAGTGACTGGATTTCTTCTCTGCTACTTGGAATGTAATTACATTTAACCAAGACTGGCAATTCTAACTTCTTGTCAGTGTAATAATTGGACTATAAAACCTTTAGTCCTCCTGCCACTGTTGACAATACGACCTGTACAATTGGTCAGGGTACAATTTTCTGGTTTGTCTTCAATCATGTCAATGTTGAAGAATTCAAAAACACTTTGTGATGCAAGGGGTCTGTTACTTTGGTCATCAAGAACTGCATACATTTCAATGGTTTTGTCGGAGTTGTCCCTATGATGTACTCTGACAGGGATGATTATGGCACATGATTTACATGTGTTGTTTCCACAGATTTCTGTACAAGACGAGTTCACTGTTCTTTCAGTACTGCTGGCATCACTTGCCTCCCCGCCATTCTGTTGTACAGTCTCCCCGCAGTGATGTTGTATGAGCCAACTGAAGATGTCTGCCTAACTTTGTGTAAGGCAGTGGTGTGTTGTTTGCTTCTGTGGTCTCTTCAGGAAATCTTTGCCTCGCAGTCTCTGCTCCTGTGGGTTGTAGAGGCGCAACACCTAAAACATAGGTTGTTTTGTTTGAGAATCTCTCTCCTTTCCTCAACTGATTTTGATTTGAATCCTCTACATTCGTTCAATGAATGCATTGTATTATGTATTACGCATCTGTCTGGTGCGTCGTTCATTCGTGAAGCTTCCTCCATCCCAGGGAATCCATACCTGGTATCTAAACGATATCAGAGCAATCTGAGAAATTCAGTGGGGTTCTCACATGACCTCCATATACTTTCAGCCTGTTTTGAAGACTCAACTCCGAACCGTTTTACTAGAAGCTTTAACTGTTGTGAGTCAGACACTTTGGCTACATCAATAACTAACTTAAAGCTATTTTTCCACACAAAGTAGGATTTAGCACAGTCGTTAAAATTACTAAGACCAGATAAAAGTATTTCCTTATGGAGAAGGAATCATGTTATATCTAAAGTCAAGTCTGGTTCACGGTCCTGTCATCCTTCAGGTTTATTGCTTGTGAACTTGGGATTGATGTGTCACGGGATAAGTGCAGATGTGATGGTTCAATTCTGGTGCATCTCTGTTAAGCTGAAATGTAACAGACCGAAACTAAGAGACAGGTGTAGATGTTACTTGCGATGCTCCATATACTACTCTTGGAGTTGACGTAACTTCCGGTGGTCTTGAGGACCCATATACTACTGTTGGAATTGACATAACTTCCTGTCGTCCGGAGGATCCATATATACTACTGACGGAATATTTTGTATCTCGTTTGTAACATTGAAGGAGTGTTCTGAAACATACTGTTGAACTCGTTGAAAGGGGTCTGCTTCATCATTGGGCAAATGACTTCGCTGGTCTTCATTATTAACCACATGACTACTATCGTATTCCAGGATCTTAGCTTCGGTTTCTGCCATAGCCGCTTCCTTTCTGCGCATCTAACGATATCTGGTAGGCCTTTAACTCGGCTCTCTTCCCAGCTGCTATCGCTTCTATCTCAGCCTTTGTTGCCTCCATTTAAGCCTTTTGACGAGCCTTTGTTGCCTCCATTTCAGCCTTTTGACGAGCCGTTGTTGCCTCCATTTCATCCTTCTGACGAGCCGTTGATTCTTCTTACAGGGCTTCCTGTTTCAAAAGAACGGCCTGTTTCTTTGCATAGGCTAGACTTGCTTTCAGAGCCTCCGCCTTTGCCTTCTTTCGTTTTAACAGACTGGAAGCGTCTGTACTTCTTGACGTCCCACCTTGTGAAAGGTGTTTACTGTTGAGGGACGATGAGCTGCTACTAGGTCCCTGCGATGTTTTGTTGGGCGACAGAGGCTTGAAAGCTTCCTGTAAGTGCACAAGGCATCGTCAATAGCACGTTAGCAGATATCTGCTAGTGTGGAGCATTCCTCCATGTCTCGTTTACTATCCTCGCTCCTGCTAGTCCTCAGGTAGGTCTTGAAGGTACTTGCTATTTGGTTTAGCTATATTTTGTTCTAAGATGCGTTGATCCCGTAGTCCAACGGGGAGGGGGGGTTGTCAGCTTCCTGGAGCAGGAAATCGAGCATTGTCCATAAATACTCTATGTCTTGACAATGTTTGTCACAAGTCTGTGATATATTTCTTGTCCTTTCTCTGTAAGTGTCCGGACCCTGGTGTCCGGAACTGTTGAAATGGCATTCTAGGGCATATCTGTTGGATTAACATTCATGGTGATAAACGTTGTCTCTAATCCAGTTGTAGCTCTGTCGCCTGGGACAGGAACGATGTTACAGTAGTTGAGTGACTGTGTTGTCTTCTGTCCGGGAACAAGAAGAAACGTTGTCGTGTAACTGTGCTGCCTGCACAGGAACGGTGCTACCAGTTGTCTAAATAAGGTCTGGAACTCAGGCTGGTTCTAGTGTTTTTACTGTACTGGACCGGATCTAGCGAGCATAACCTACCCTTACCAAAATATAAGGCTTCCAGCACATATAAGCAGCAAATTTGCAGGAACTTTGCAGCAAACTTGCTGCACACTGCAGCAAGTTTGCTGCAAGTTCATTTTTCGCATGCAAATGAGTTTTCCGGCACACAGTGTGCCGCAAGTTTGCTGCACACTTCCAATGCATAGTGAATCTCCCTTCTGTTTCTTGCACACTTCCCGCACACAACTCCTGCACACTTCCCGCACACAGTTCTTGCACACTTCCTGCACACAGTTTCTGCACACTTCCTGCACACAGTTCCTGCACACTTCCTGCTCACAGTTCATGGAAAGGTCACACAGTTTGTGCACACTTTGACCTTAATTGCCATGTGTAATTGTACTTCATTTTATTGTCTAATCAAATGTTCCTATCAATATACCAGCTGTGTGAGAGGTATAAAACTTGATTTTTGTATGCTATGATAACAGAATATTATAATGCATTCAGACTCTGTTTTCCATTAAAGATCTAAAAGCAGGTCACCCTCCCTCTTTTGAATTGATTTTCTCTTACCAATTAAAACAAAATATTTAACAGATAAAAATTATAAAATATTGTACAAAACACTATAAAAAGATCCATTTACCTTCTATATATGTAGTTCCCTCCAATTAATCCAAGAATTTCTCAAACAAAAACAAAGTTTTCCTTTTGTTGTTACAGCATCTGCCTTCTCTTGGCTCCATTTTTTTTTTTAAATTCTGCACATGTGCAGAGACTATGGCACACTTCCTGCACACAGAATCAAAAGCGGTGCACTTCTGGCACACAATGTTATTTTTCTGTTCATTTGTGGCGCACTTCCCGCACACAGGTTACAGTGTGCGGGAAGTGTGCCACAAGTGTGCAGCTAGCGGCACCATCAAGCACAGTTTTGGCACACAGTAGCTGCACATCGATTTGGTTGCGGGAAGTTTGCAGCAACTTTGCTGCAAGTTTGCTGCACACTTTAGATTTTGGTAAGGGTAGTTCGTGGCCAAATTAAAATAAAACCCAATGTGGCGTGATTAACTTTAATTAGCCGGTGAATAATTTGTTAAAAACCTGAAAAATACAAATAATTATCAATCATAAGTTATGTGTCTAAAATAACGAGGATTTTAAGTCAACTTATGCTACCGTAATTATGAGTAAAATGTCAACATATTTAAATGCACAATAATTTGCATAAATAAACACAAATATGACATATCTCTGTGTGATATCATACATAAGCATCTGGTATATTCACGGATAAATACAGCTGAATGGCTGTAATACACGGAATAAATCTTCTATAATTATATCTGGACGTATATAAAATGACATTCACTGCTTATCGTACATTTATATTCGTAGGCATTACACAACTAAATAACGGTTGTATGTCTTCTTCTTACAATCAACAGTTGTATGTTTCAGTGTGAGATGAACATTCCGCTGCAATCGATATTTATAGCAAATTATGCAATCAGCTTGAAGAGTTAATATTCACAATAATCTGTTGTGCAGTCACGTTGAATAGATTAATGTTTTATACGACCAAAATAATTGAAATATTGAGTCCGTATAATATAAATTACTAACATGAAAATGAATTTATGTAATGGATTTTTTATATCATAAACGGGTAACATGTAGCTTTAAAATGTGAAATAAAGATTTTCCTTTTTAAGCACTACGGAAATGTAAATCAATAAATCCTGTTTTATAATATTGAAATGATATTAGTTCATCTTCACCATTGTTTTCATTTTGTTAAAAGAAAATGGCATATAGGAGAACAAATGTCTACCATAACGTAGATATAATTTGTGTTCTTTATATATTTTGTACGCATTATTAAGATGTTTCTTTTGTCTTGGTTGTTTGTTTAAGATTAATTTTATCTAGAATTAAAGACCCTCTTGATGTGCGGAAGTTTCATTCCTAGGTCGCCTACCGCGTTATCGCCAAATTTGCACATAATGCACTTTGATATCAAATGATAAACATGATCAAAATAAAACATATTTTTGTCAAGGTAATAGAGTTGAATTTGACGCTATTTTGTTAAGTCCTACTATATAGTTTTGAATCATCAAATTGTAAGTATCATTGTCTAAATATTTAAGATTGACCATATTGAATGAATTTCTTTTTTGGTGAACTAGAGTGGACTAAAGCGATGTATACCTTGAGCGGATCACTGTAAATGAACCGCATTTTAAAATCGGTAAATGTGTTTTTGATATTTTACGAAAGGATATGGAGTAAATGAACATGAGACCATAACACATATGTCAACTCCAACTGCAATATTTTTATTGAGCTGTATGGCCATTTCGGAAATTTATTCCTCATCAGCAGCACTAGAACTAGCACTTGAGTCTTTTCCGGTATTTCAAATTAAAAAAATAGTCGCCACAAAAAGAAACGATATTAAAGATTTTTTTTTTTCAAAATGTTTTAACCATTTTAATTTCTGATAATTTTTAATTTGAGTAACACTGGTTTTTCCGCACCGCAATTATGTCGTTTTAACTTATACGCAATCGAGTCTTTCCCGTCCAGGTAAGTCTAACTTTAAACTCAAGTCATCAAGAGTGACACTTCTCACAGGTAAACAAAAGGTGATTGAAAGCGAAACATAAAAGCAAAAAATTTGAATGCCACGACTACGTCAAAATGAGCGTGAGACCGCAGGTGGAATGGTTGAGGCATGCATGTATTACCAGGACCTTACAATCACTGCTGCACAAAAAACCCGGACGACTTCACTATTTTATAACGCCAAGTTTTCTTACATTCGACTTGATGAGTGCCCTGTGTTTGTCTATATGTTGTAGTTGTCCACTAGCTTAAGACACTAGTGCTTTTGTCGGGCAAAGGATGACAGTGATGGTAAGAGCACTTTGCCAGTTTAATTGATGTTTGTTGACAATCCCGCACCCATGACCACTGAAGACATGGATGTAGCGTTGCTCGACAATTAGCAAAGAATTCCGCTTAACCGGTGCTAGGGGCCGTCTTGAACTTACTATGAGGTATGAGCAAAGCTCATTGTTGAAGGCCCCATGGTGACTTCAAGATGAAGAACAACAATAAAAGCGTTGTTCCTTTGCTTGTTATTTACCATGTATTTGTACTTTGTAGAGACTTTGTCTCATGTGCATTTACTCCATATCCTTTTATTCACTATTCTAAATAATTTGCGTGCCAGATAACCGCTCACTAGAGCAATACTCACTTGTCGCCATCGCAGAGACAGACTCCAATGGGGTAATACACACCTTTATTAGAACAGACTAAGGTGGCAACATTTGATTTTTAGTGATGAATCTCGATTTTTGTTGCGGAGAAATGATGGACGTACAAGGGAATATCGGCGATCAAATAAACAAATTATGTTGATGCATGCGGGAATGAGTGTGATCACTTTGGTGGTGGTGGAGTAATGGGATGGGCTGGAATTAATCATTGTGGACGCACTTAGTTGAACATTATTGAAGGTCGCCTTACAGGAGTCAGAAATCCGGATGGAATCTTGGAGCCTATTGTTCAACCTTTTCGTCATACATTTCAACAGGACAAAGCAAGATATCATGTTGCTTTTGTTTGCATTGATTTTTGTCAACAACAGAACATAAACCTCCTGGGTTGCCAGCTCCCTCTCCCGATTTGTCTGCAATTTAACACTTGCAGGATAACTTAGATAGGCGTGTTACGAGACGTATTCCGCAGCCGGAATCATTGGCTGAACTTAGAATGGCGTTGCTAGAAGAGTTGAATAGCATACCACAGGCAGTCATTAAACGTTTGATAGCCTCTATTCGTAAAAGATAAACAGTTTTTAGTATGGCTCGAGATCGACATACTGGCTTTTGACTTACCAATTGTTGATTTCAAAAGCCTTGTGTTTCATCCGTCCGTGTAAAAATCTCTTTGATTTGAAAACTGTTTAATTAACTGAATTGCAATTGGTCGATGCTATATATTATTGAAATAGAGAAATAATAATTAATTGTCAACAAATAAACTAAAAAAGTATTAAAAACCTTTGATATCGTTTCTCTTTGTGGCTAGTATATGTATTTTCTTTTAAGCATTGATTGTATGATCTCCAAACTCTGTAGTGATTTGATCAATTGTTTCGAAAACATTTAAGCCGAAAACGAGTTTTGGGCACTGGTCGTTTGTTTTTTATGTCTCAATCAAAGCTTAAGGTAAATAACTTATTGATGTATGGTATTAAAATATGAACATTTCATTGGAAGGTAATATCTGTACATAAAGGGTGCAACAGAATCAAGATTTGAAAGATATTACTTTCATTTCCTGAAAATATTACGGGGGAAAGGATATATACTTAGAAGCAGAAGGTTTTTGACACCTTTTCAGAGGTGGTCTTGGGAGAATGTAAGTTTTGATAATAAACAAAAACAATTATCTAATAATTCTGTATCACACGGACACAGCAATGGATAGGCTACATGATGGTCAACAATAAATATATTCACAGACTGTAGTTTCTCTGAATACTAGTATTTCAACATAATTTCAGATTTTCGTGCGGAAAATGGGATTTTCTAAAACCATGCCTTTCAAACACACATATGAACCGTTAATTTGTTTTTACACAATTAAAATGCAATGCAGTGACGAATTCATGACCAAAGTAAACGTGCCTGAATCTTTACAAGAGTATTTTACATTTCTGTATGTGTAACTGACGGGGCAAGTTCTATATTTTTGCGTTTTTAAGCGTATGGAATTCATGATGTGGCAAAGAAAACCAAAGCGATTATTTGTCAAATAAATACAGTTTGCGTGAAAATCTGATGAAATATTCAGGTTTAAAAACGATGACTTCGGTAGTTTAACATGGTAAATATATCCATGTTTTACCACAGATAAATAATTTATACCTGAAATGATGCCCTTCCAAATAATATTGATAAAGCATAAACAGATTACACAAATGGTAAAACGGCAATATTTAGTCTTCAAAATATATGAAATATTTTACGAAAGCCGGAAGGGGACTTCCGAGTTCCGACTTCTGACTTCTCACTTCTAACTGTTTAATTCTTTCTTCTAACTTCCGAGTTCCGACTTCTGATATCTTACTTCTTACTTCTAACTTATTTCTTACTTCTAACTTCCGAGTTCCGACTTCTGACTTCTTACTTATTACTTCTAACTTCTTACTTCTTAGTTCGATGTTGCAATTCGGAAAGGTAGTCTTTCCGAATTTCAACATCAACTTTGGCATTTACTTCTGTCAGTTGTCAGAACTAAAGGTTTCATAGTTTATGACTAATGGCGAAAGCAATCAAAATGATCGATTGAATGGCGTTTAACGTCCTACTTTCAATATTTCATCCAAAATCCAAGACGTGAACAGGTTTATAAAAACATGATTAATGTGGGAAAGGGAAAAACTGAGCCTTGCAACCGGTTATCTTCAGACTACAGGACTGTTGCAAGGATTCTCAAACGTGAACGGTCTTGTATTTTTGTGTAATAAGCGATGTGTTTTATTTGTATTATGTCTGATAAAAATAACAGGGAAAGGTATTACTTATTCAACTTTCTACGCAAAAATTGCAGATACAGAAAATCGTGTTTAACTTAGCATTAGCAACACACACACACACCCTTAAAAGATGTTGAGTAATACTCTTTTACACCCCTTGAAGACGATTTAGCTCGTATTGTAAAACTCTTTTGATTTAGGCAGGTATGATAACAAAGTAAGGGTGGATGCTTGGGAACGTACACGCGTGCTGGATTTAGACACAGACCCCTGTCAGACATCGTAGTGTTAAGTCGACTGCTGTAATCATACCTTTAAAAGAAACTACGGTTATTTTAGAATTAGCATGAACCGAAGTTCACAAACTCTGTCAGTCTTATTTGAAGATTTCTTAGTTCACTTTATCTTGAAGCACATATTCATTAAAAATATAGGAAGTGCGTAGATGGAACTCAAACGATGTAATTAACAGTCATCCCTTGTATTTTTTCGATTGTTTTGTTTTGTTTTGTTTTGTTTTTGTCTTGTTTTTTGTTTTTTGATTTTTTTTTGTAAGTTTTGTTTTATATTTATTTAGACAGTTTCGTACTTCTGGGCATAGGGTATGTATAATTTTTCACGTTCTCTATGCAATTGTCCCAATTCAGCCGTAAAATCTGTCCCATCCTGGAATATAAAGACTTGCAATAATTCATAATGAAGGTATGAACAATACATTTTAATCATCACAGTTTGGTGCTCATTCCATGCTCTACATGCTGTCATAGATCTTCCAAATTTTTTCTCACGTCTTACTTCTAACTTCTTACTTCTTACTTCTAACTCTTAACTTCTTACTTCTAACTTCTTACTTCTTACTCCTAACTTCTTACTTCTTACTTCTAACTTCTTACTTCTTACTTCTTACTTCTAACTTCTTACTTCTTACTTCCAAGTTGAAAGGACATTCAACCCGGTATTTAATAATATCAATACATTTGATTATAAGTAAGACTTTTCATTATATTGATCCTAGCTTAAAAGGACTTTGTGAAAGCAAGAAAAATTGACCGACCGATTAAATGGTGTCTAATGTCCAACTAGCAATATTTCAACTTTAATTAAAGACGAGAACATATTTTTTAATGCAAAATCAATCTGGAAAAATGGAAAACGCGGGGGGGTTGGGGTAATTGTTTTTATGTACCGGCAATAAGCGTTATGTTTTAATTGTATTATGGGGTTCCTTAACTGACCTAATTACACATAATCCACCTTATAAAGCCCCCACCCCCTTATATAAGGGCTGATTGGGTTGTTGGGTAATACTGTTTTACACCCCTTTAAGACGATTTAGCTGGTATTGTAAAGCTCAGATAACATATTTAGGAAAAAAGTCCTGAGTTAGATTGGATGCTTGGGAGCGTACACGCTTGCTAGATTTAAACACAGAGCGGTGTTGGAGATCGTAGTGTTAAGTCAACTGTTGTAATCATCTCGCTTAAACCTTTGAGAAAAAAACAATTATTTTAGAATTAGCCTGAGCCCGAGCCACGAACTCTGTCTTCTTTGAAGTTTTCCGAGATCACTTATATTCATTAAAAATCATATTAGGGCACAGATGGAACTCAAACGACGTAATGTAATGAACAGTCAGCACTAGTGATTTTCCATTGTTTTGTTTTGGTTATCGTATTTATATTTGTTTTGTTTTGTTTGTTTGTTTTTGTTTTAGTTTTTTAATTTGTTTTCTAATTTTCATTATTGTTGTTTTGGGGTTTTTTTTGTTTTTGTTTTGATTTTGTTTTTGTTTTTGTTTTTGTTTTTGTTTTTTGTTTTTGTTTTTTGTTTTTGTTTTTTTTGTTTTTTGTTTTTTTTTTGTGTTTTTTTTATTTGTTGTTGTTTTTTACGGAATCCGATAAGGGTCATTTGAAAAAAAATATTTATGTCGTAATTACGACATAGCATGTCGAAATTACGACATAGCGATGTCGAAATTACGACATAGGATGTCGAAATTACGACATAGTGATGTCGAAATTACGACATACCTATGTCGAAATTACGACATAACGATGTCGAAATTACGACATAATATGTCGTAATTACGACATAGCGATGCAAGTCAGAATATTTACTGATTGAATGTCACTGGTAAACTACATTTAGTATTTAATATATGGACATAAGCTTATAAGTAAACCAGTGACGAACGGAGGGACATTTGTATCTAAAAGGTCCCTACCGCCTACTTGGTTGGGCCAGAATAATAACACTGAAAATAGTCAAAAAGACATCAAAAGGGCAAAACTCCAACAATGGGCAACAAATAATCATGAAAATTTTCCATGTTTAAGATCACATCTCTATTAACTAACGTGGCTATACCAGGGTGAGCTTTTGCAATGGCTTGGCGTCGGTCGTCCGTTCGTCGAAAGCCTTTTATTCAAAGATCTTCTCTTCTGAAATCACTGTGACAACTGGAACCGCATTTGGTCACAATAGTTGTTTGGTAGTAGTTAAGAAATTACAATTCTGCCGCAAGACCATTTTCCATGCAGAAATCCTGCATAGGACCCCAAATTTGGGGCCCCGGGATGCAAATGGGTCTTGAGCGAGTCGGGAATGCTGGAAAGTGCTTGGAGGCAAGGTACCTGGGGCGTGGAGGGTCTTTTTCGATGGGGAAATACCTCGTCGGAAAAGATTATTTTCTTGCGTAATTCTTAGGGAATTATCTTCCCTGATTTTGTGGGAAAAATTGCATTTTTTCAAATTATTCGCGCCATAGACTAAGGAAAGGGGAAAGAACCTGCCAGATTTCCTAAAATATGCTCCTGATGAGATTTCTAAAAAAATCGCAGATGGTCTGAAGGCAGGGGAAAAATTTGCAAATTATTTTGGCGATATGCAAATTTTCCCGACCTTCTCCTAGCTTTTACTGGAAGTACGTAATATAAATACCGGTCGTAAATCTAGAATTAGTAACACTATGCACAAGCCTGGTGATCGAGAAAAATCACCATTCCACCTTAAAAATTTTGAAAATTTGAATAGTATAAATAAAACCATGCTATCCAAGATTATCATGGATCGCCTTGAAGATTCCGTCTAGCAGACCAACTTCATCACCCGAAAAGCAGAAATTCTGCAATCCCCCCCGCTGAAAAGGAAGAAGGGACAACTTTAAAAGGGCAAATCGGGGAAAGATGGACTTTGCTGGAGGCATACCCAGCGGCAAGACGACGCCGATCAACCGATCGGAGGGAAATTTAGGATGGCCGAGACCATGGGGGAACTTGGGAAAATCGCCAAGGAGGAAGTGGTGAAGGGATAAAGCAGGAAAAATAAGCTCGATTTGGTGCGGCTCATCGAGTCGACGACCGACGAGAAATTCAAACGTCGGAAAGTATTCACCAGGAAACAGCTCAAGACGATAGCGAGGCGGAGGGGGATCGCCAATGTCTCCCGGCTGTAGACAGATCAGCTGGCCGAGAAGGTGAAGCAGAGCATTGAAAAGCCGCGGACCTCGTCGAGGTTGGGGACAAGGGGGAGACCTTGGGTGGGGTATTTGGCACGGTGATTATCAAGGACATGGAGACTTTCATCAAGCTAAGCTGGGGGAAAATTCGTAGCAGGATTTCGGAGGAGCTGGTAGAAAAGAAGAGGTTGAAAGCGGAAATAATCCTCCACGTGGAGATGGTATAGATCAGCCCGACGACCGGTGAGAATATCTACGCCAACCCATAATTTCGGTCAGCCTTGATGGTAATCGCAGAGTCGGCAGATTTGGACGAAGTGATAGCACGGATGGAGGATAAGATCATTGAGAGCATGGCAACTTTCCTGGCTGGAGGGGAGCGGATGGACCTTTTAGGGCGTCGAGAAGCTAGAGATTCAGCTAAATGAGTACAGGCCACTCAAGGGAAGCTTATATATCCCTATTCCCAAGAAGCTGGCTGCCAAGAAGGCAATAGTCAACGTGGAAAATGAGAATCAGCAATGCTTCAAATGGGCGATTCTCTCAGCTCTTCATTACGGGGAGGTAGATCGGAAGAGTACCAGCCGAGTCAAGCAGTATGAAAAGTGGTCGGACGAGCTCAGCTTCGACGGCATCGACCTTCCGGTCTCATTTTGGGCAATCGATAGGCTCGAGAAGCTCAATGAGGGGATCAAGGTCGACGTATACGGATTCTTCGAAGGAGAGACCCGCCCTATGAAGATATCCGAAAGGGATGATGCCGGAGCAAAGCACGTCGATCTCATGCTAGTGGGTAACGGTGTTACGAAGCACTACTGCTGGATGAAGAATCCCGCGGCTCTTGACGGCACAGGTAAGCGATCACGATGGGGAAGCTTACTTCTGCCGCCAATGCCTGAACCACTTCACTCGGCAAGAAAAACTTGACCAACACATGGAATATTGCGGGCAGAAGAAGGCGGTGAAAATTGCGATGCCGAGCGAAGGAAGCTACGTCAGCTTCCAAAACCACATCCGGTCGATGAAGGTGCCATTCGTCGTCTACGCAGACTTCGAATGCTTCACGACCAAGGTGGGGCCTGAACCGACAAAGGTTGGCGTAGATGGAATCATGCAGCTGCTGGGGCACATGACGAAGACGACCATCTATAAGGTAGAAGGGTGCGAGCTGTCTAAACCTCATACAAAGATCCCCAGAAGCATGTATCATCCGGATTCTGCTACCATATTAAGTGCTTCGATGAGACGGTATACGCCAAGGAGCCGGTGATCTACACAATGCAGAGGGAAGGTGAGGACGTGGGTCAGATCTTCGTGGATCGGGTGGCGAAAGATATCTGAGAGATCTATCAGTAGAACGATTTCAAGAAGGCCATGGTGATGACGGAGGAAGATAAGATCGCCTTCGTGGAAGCCACCAAGTGCTTCATCTGCGACCAGGAGCTTGGGAGGATAGGGTAAGGGACAATTGCCACTTCACAGGAAGATTCCGGGGAGCCGCGCACAATGAGAGCAATCTGAACTATCAGGCACCGAAATTCATCCCGGTCATCTTCCATAATGTGGCAGGCTACGATGCCCATCTCTTCATCAAGGCACTTGGGGCCTACTAAGGGCAAGATCGACTGCATTCCCAACACGGAGGAGCGCTACATATCATTCACCAAGAGAGTGGCGGTCGGCTCATACAAGGATAAGAAGGGGAAAGAGAAGACGCTCTATCAGCACCTGCGATTCATATACAACTTCAACTTAATGGGGACAAGCCTGCAGAAGCTAATAGAATCTACCCCGGCCGATGCCTTCACGTATATGAGGCGGGAATTTGGGGCCAAGCCGTTGGAGCCGGGGCTCTTCAAGATTGGGCACTTTGAGTCGGAGAATGGGCGAAGTATCACCTTGCGCTCAAGGTCAAAGATATCAAGCTTGAGCTTCTCACCGACCCCGATATGCTGTTCATGGTTGAGAAAGGGATTTGTGGGGGTCTGACCATGGCGTCTCAGAAATATGCTCGGAAAATAACCCCTACGTGCAAGATTTCGATCCGAGCAAGTCGAGCATCTATCTTATGTATCTGGACGCCAATAATCTCTAAGGATGGGCGGTGAGTCGAGCTATGCCCACCGGAGATTTCAAGTGGATCGATCCCTATGAAATCCCAGACCTCAGCACGCTCGGCGAAGGGGATGAGCAAGGATTTATCTTGGAAGTGGATCTCGAATATCCGAGGGAGCTCCACGATCGCCACAACGATTATCCCCTTGAGCCAGAATCCATGGTCGTCAATTGAGTCAGGAAGCTGGTGGCCAACCTCCACGTCAAGGAGAAATACGTGGTCCACTACGTGGATCTTAAGAAATATATTGCAAAGGGTCTGAAGCTGAAGAGGATCCATCGCGTCCTCCGATTCACCCAGACCCCATGACTGAGGGCTAACGTGGAGAAGAATACGGCTTGCAGGGCTGCGGCATCCACCGCCTTCGAGAAGGATTTCTTCAAGCTCATGGGGTGGAAGTGCGGCTGGTGAAAAGCGAGAAAGTTGCCCGGAAGCTAGTGACCAAGCCTAACTTCAAGCGTAGGACGGTTTCAGCGAAGATCTGGCTGCCGTCCATCTGCATCGTACCAAGATGGTCTTTGATAAGCCAATCTACCTAGGATTCTCAATCCTTGATATATCAAAGACTCTGATGGCTGACTTCGTCTCCGATTACCTCAAGCCCCGGTATGGCGACCGACTCAGCATCTGCTATACGGATACGGATAGCTTGATCTGCGATATCCAGAAACCGGACGTATAAAAGGATATTGCAGAGAGCGTCCAGCAGTGTTTCGATACGTCCAACGATGCTCCATGCCGCCGGGATCCAGGTCGATGTAAATAAGAAAGTGCTCGGCAAATTCAAGGATGAGTGCGGCGGCCATCCGATGACCAAGTACGTGGGTCTCCTGCCAAAAGCATATGCTTTCAAAGTAGACCGCGAGGAGTGCAAGAATGCGAAGGGCGTGAAGAAGAGCGTGGTCGAGCCCAATCTGACTTTCGCCGACTGTAAGGAGTGCTTGCATACCGGGAAGGAGAAATATCGATCAATGAATACCATCCACAGCCGGGACCACCGGG
The DNA here is from genome assembly GCA_002080025.1 of Modiolus philippinarum. NCBI lineage: Eukaryota > Metazoa > Mollusca > Bivalvia > Mytilida > Modiolidae > Modiolus > Modiolus philippinarum. Next base: position 188,404 of record MJUU01005141.1, read on the forward strand.
TCCTGACCCTCGAGACGTGCAAGAAATCCCTCTCCTACAATAACGATAAGCGCTACATCCTCTCCGACGGCCACAGCACCCTCGCTCACGATCACCTCCGAATCGCCCAAGTCTGAGGCGGCTGCTACCTAACCCCCCTGCCCATCTCAGAATTTCTCAAGGTCCGTGAGCCTCGGGAAAATCACCTCTTCGCCGCCCCATCTGATCTTGGAAGGCTCTGACGGGTGCTGATGCCCCATTCCCCCTAGATAAATAGATAAGCCCCTCACCAATCTTGAGCTCGAGCGAGTCGTGAAGAATCTGCATATCCCAAATTTCAGAGGCGTCTTCATGTGCAACGACCTACCATCCAAGCACAGAGATTTCGAATTCGGCATCCTGAATCATGATGATCTCGTAGGCCCGGGACTCACTAGACGTGCTGGTTCAAAGACCGCACGCGGAGAATCTACTTTGGCTCATACGGGTTGCCGCCACCGACTGAGCTGAGACGCTATATGGGTCTACCGATCGACCATAATACGGACGAAGTTCAGCCCCGCGGATCGGTCATCTGCTGCCATCTCTTCCTTTACGTCTTGAAGCCACTATCGTCGTCTTCTCCCTGCTATAGATAAAGTATGGTCGATAAATTTTGTCTCAGCGTGGGCCTCACCAGAGGGGCTGACCGCAAGGATTAGATCGAAGAGGATCTGGATATGAATTTCAATAGTATCCGGAAAAGAATAATGACGCCTCGACGAAGAGGATCGTGAAGCAGTCGCTGAAGAAGCTCGAAGAGGAGGTGCATCTCATGACGGGGGAGGAGATCAAACTCCTCCAGAAGCAACTGACTGGCAAGGCAGATAGATCGAATTGCATCAATACCAATGTCGGTCGGATACGCCTTGACTTAGATATGCAGGGCAATGCGATTCGCAACCTTCTAGAGGGGACCGGAGCTGACGAACCGGGCGGTGACGTACCCGACCCTAGCGAGCTCGATCCGGCGGATAAGAATCTGATGGTCTTCGACGATTTGATGCTGAGCAAGCAAAATAAGTGCGAGGATTACTACGTGCGCGGTCGCCAAAAAATAACGTCGATTGCTTCTACCTCTGCCAGAGCTACTTTAAGCTGCCACGGCAGACCATCCGGGAGAATGCCAACTTCATCTGCCTCTTCTGCCAAGAAGATAGAAATTTCGACCATATCCATCGCGACTTCTGCACGGACCTATTACTCGACCAATTCAAGACCCTCTGCCGCCGATGCTAGTCTGAGCCCCATGGCTTCGTGACCATCGATCTGACCAGTCCCCGAGAAGCCGGCAGATATCGGTTCAAACTAGTTGAATTCTTCGTGGTCCTAGATAAATTATGAATCCCATGATGAAAGAATTTCGCTCGTCTTGAAAGATTTTCTTTTGACCTAATTCGTCGAGCAGATCATCCCCTGGAGAAATCTCTGCCGAATGTGCTCGCTCGACCATCGCCTTAAGCAATTCAAAGATTTCGGGAGATGCTGGTGCGGAGTGGATGCTCCGAGTGTCGGGCTGGAGAAGTGCGGCGATCTCTGCCAATCTTGCATTTCCCAGCGCCCGCAAGCCGATCTGACGGAGAGTGGTGAATGGAGGCTGGAAACTGCGAGAGCTGCGGTTTGGTATGGGTCATGCTCGTCAAGCCCCGGACGATATCAGCACCTTGGGGAGATATAACACCAAACCCCGTCCTTGGCCTCAGCCCCCTGCGGTCAAAAGATGGCGAGAGGGCACCCATGCCAGCTTCCTTGCAGACCGGGGAAGGATATGTGCAAGAAGCATATTACCCTATCGTCGAAGATGCGCTGCCTTTACGGATGCAAGACCGGAGGAATCTGCATGAAGACCTGCCCAGAAGGGTCCAGCGTCTGCCGCCTCCATCGTCCGAAGCCCTCTAAATCGCCAAGCGCTAACCCGAACGCCAAACGATCCCCCGAACGCTCCCCGAACGCCCCCTCATTCGCCAATCGCTTCCCCAAACGCCTCTCCGAACGCGAAACGCTTCCCCAATTGCCATTCCGAATGCCAAACGCCCACCCCGAACCTCTCACACTCGGAGACCGTTGCCTGGGCCGCAAAAGTATGGCCGATGTTGGTAAGGTCGTCTTCCTTTTCGGGTGCTCCCAGGGTATCCACAAAAGCTATGATCGTAGGTAACCCGATATAAATGACCTTCATCAAGATCACCAGCAAGGAGCAGTGCGATGCTCTGGCCAAATTGCTGCACAACGTCAAGCAGAATATCAAGGCGTGTCAGCTAAAGGATCGCTTGGAGAAGCTAGGGGTATGTCGAGACCTCGCCAGATTCTTCAAGCCCGTGGTGGAGGCCCAGGAGAAAGCTGCCATGGAAATCACCAATAATCTGCCGCTCCCACTCCCATCCTCTGCCTTGATCCCTTTTCAGACTTAGCAGAAACAATTCCTATCGAAAAGGATCCCGGCACCATCCTAGGGCCCCGGGTGCAGCACTATCTCCAAATGAGTATGACCATTCAGGCGGATCATACCTTAGGGCTAAGATCGGAGAAAGGCGGAATTTTCATTGGGAATGCTCCGGTCACTTTCGACGGCGACGATCTCCTGGTAAATGGTCAGCGATATAAGGGGACGACAGGGCTCTGTGAGCTTATGGTGATGAAAAGGCCAGAAGATTTCGATATGGACGATCTGGAGGCTTACAGTGGTATCCTGAAGAAGACCTATGCAATCTACAATAGCGCCCTATCCAAGACGCCTAATTCCAACCGCAGCTTCAAGTTGAAGGCCATCGTACCTCATATCTATGACGAGGATAAGAAAGGGAGCGAGATGTTCTTCCTTCCATCAGACCCGACGCAGCTGGCCGAGCGCTAAAATTTATTCCAGAGGCTTTCCAGGCTGGGAATACCGGCGTCCGCAATGAGATCGTAGCCATCCTCGACGCCCTCCGAAGTGGAAAGTATATCGATAATGCCAGGTATAAGCGCCTTCATCGTAATATCCTTGAATAAACTATGCTTATCACGAATCACGGATATCGCGCAAATATGCAGTGGGGGCGGGGAATATTCGATACCGTGAAGAATCTGCTCGGGTAGGTCTTCACTTCTGCCGCTGCTTAGACCCTGGGGAGGAAGGCTGCCACCGCCGCCACCAATGCAGCCATCAAGGGAGTCGAGAAGGATCGCCACCAAAGCCGTAGATCATCTGGTGAGCAAGATCCCTTCCAAGCCCAAGCCCAAGCCCAAGCATCCATCGAAAGCCCCCTTCATCCTATTCAAGCACGAGGGGAATAGCCATAACCTTATCGCAGGCGCAGGCATCGCAAGCGTGCATACCCATTAAAATGGCCGAGATGATGAATATCCGTGAAAACCTAGTCTTCGACGAAAGCATCCAGGAGTACGAATTCAACGAATATCATCCAATCACCGGGACGCAGCTAAATAGCTCCGTCACCAGGATACGTCTCAGCATCGAGTAGCAGGATCTCTTCATCCATCCAAGAGTTACCTCTTGCTGGAAGGAAGGCTCCAGAAGACTGATGGGACGGCCTTTGCCAATGCCAACCTCATCTCCCTTATCAATAATGTAATGATGTACCCCTTCAAATACATTAGCTACACGCTTTCTGGGCAGACGATCGAGCGTTTGAACGATCCCGGTATCGCGACCACCATGCTGGGCCTTCTCAAGTATCCCGACGATTTCTCCAAGTCCAAAGGCCTCAACCAGCTGTGGGTCAAAAATACTTCCCCCCACGGCTGCCGTCACGAATCTGGGGTTTGCCACGCGGAAGGCCTACGTCATCGCCAAGCCTGCATATAAGGGATCCTTCTGCTTCAACATCCCCTTGAAGCATATCTTCAGCTTTGCCCAGGACTACGATAAGTTGGTCTACGGATTCAAGCATGAGCTCACTTTCGTTCGCGCATCGCACAATGACGCCAACTTCCGGGATGCTGCAAATATCAACTAAGCCGGAAAGATCGTCCTAAGCAATCTCTCCTGGTTCATCCCGCACGTGATGCCCTCCGACGACCAGAAGCCGTGGCTCTACAAGACAATCGAGAGCAAGGTGAGGCTAGATATCGGCTTCCGCATGAGGCAGTGCGATTCGATCGGCGTCCTCGAAGCCGATAATTTCACCTGGCGCCTCTCGACCAGAAGCAACCCTGAAAGACCTCAATGGGTGATCGTCGCCTTCCAGACCGATAAGAGTAATGATCAAGAAGCCAACCCCGCCATTTTCGACCACTGCCGCTTGAATGATATCTACGTCACTTTGAATTCCCAGAGATATCCCGCCGCCGTGGCTTATAATGCCTCCTTCACGAATCAGAAGATCTCCAGGCTCTATAAGAAGGCCGCCGATTTCCGCTTGAAATTTTTCAGATTTCTTCAATATGGATCACTTGGTGAGCAATCCTGGCATCACCCACGCCGACTTTACGGATCTCCATCCCCTCTTCGCGTTAGACGTCTCCAAGCAGAGCGAGCGCCTAAAGGACTCGACGATCGACGTCTTTATTAAGGCAAAATTCGATCGCAACGTCTCCGCCAATACCCGAGCCTACGCTTTGGTCATCTCCGATCGCATCCTCCAATTCGAATCAGACGGTCGAAAGATGAATGTCGTCTACTGAGCCATATATAAATGACCGAGCTTCAGCAGATCGTCAAGAATACGGCACCCAAGCGTGGATTCTCCCTGGTCATGTCTGGACGGGATGGCCGGATCTCCACGCGATTCCATCAACCCATCCGTCTGGACCCCACCAAGAGCTACGAGATGGCCCTGGTCAACCTGGAGACCTACTACTCCTTCCTCAATATTCACGAGAGAAATTGCGTCTTCTCCTACTCCCCCGACGATGGCGCGCGCTGGTTCTCCATCGCCCTGAAGGTCAGATCCTACGATATCGATGATATCAATGCCGAGATCCGATCATAATCGGTGCCATCCGAGCGACTATGAGAGCCGTCCTCATCCTGCGAGAGCACTACCAAGTAAATATCGAGGTACCCAGTAGCATCCGGACCGTCCTAGGATTCAACAATGAATCCTATATCTACGATGCGCAGAGCTATGAATATTTCGAGAGCGACAGTATAGTGAATATCATCAATGTCAAGAGCATCCTGGTGAATAGCGATATCATCAGTGGAAGCTACATCGACGGTGTGCAGCAGCCCGTCATCTAAAGCTTTTTCTCAACGTCTCCCCCTGCATGAAGATCGTCCAGAACCCCAAGAATCTGATCTACCTTCCGGTGACCGTGAATACCATCAACTCCATGGTGACGCATATCACCGATCAGGACGGTCTGCCTATCGATCTCCGCGGCGAGCACTTGACCATACGCTTCCACCTTCGTGAGATATAAATAAATGACGTATTCCGAGTATGGTCTAAATCTGAGCTCAAGCCAGAAGGATAAGCTCAGACTGGCAGCCAAGCGCAAGCCATGCCCCGTGAGTATCCGCCTCTCGCACGAGAATCTCTCAGGCAATGATACCTTGCTGCTCACGGATCGGCAGATCCAGAAGATGAATAAGCTCAAGCGGGCCGGTGAACGAGGAATGATCTTTGAATTTAGCAACACCCATCTAAAGCATAATATGGAGAAAGAGGGCGGATTCCTCCCGATACTCGCCGGCCTGGCGATGAGAGCCCTCCCCGTCGTAGCCAAGACCGTTCTTCCAGCGTTTGAAGTGTGCGCATTGAGCGGTCTGGGTGGCGTCACCGTTAACAAGGCCTTTGGGTCAGGATTATACCTCAAGGAGGATGGTCAGGTCTGCTGTGTGAAGTCTCACGGGAAGGGCTTATATCTCTCCCCAGCCCGACTGTCGAAGATCGTGCAGGGTGACGATTTATATCTGAAGTGCGATGGTAAGCTCTACGACGGCTCCAGATTGATCCTAGACCCAATAGCCCCTTGAAAAACGTCCCCCTCCTTGGCTTGCTTCTCTAGAACCCCTTTGATAAATGACCGACGAATTAGATTCCAGACTCGAGGATTTCCTGGATTCCGAGGTCCAGAAATATGCCCGCATGAATCGCATCTATAAGCGACTGGATAAGGTAGCTTCCATTATCCAAGCTGCGGCCTCCATCAGCAGTCTACTACTTACCAGCGGCACCATGGAATCGGCTTTGACTGGGGTTGGTGCCGCGGCGTCCCTCCCCTTGGATCCCTTGTTGGCCTGAGTGCTACGACCACCCTAGTGCTCTCGTTGATCGACAGGAGAAGAGGCATCGTGATACTCTCCGCTTGGCCAGATCCTATCAGTCTCAGCTCCCGGGCGAAGATGGTGCGCTTGCAGTCTGCCTGAAGAATTACTATGATGGAAAGGATCGACTGCACCAACCCTCGACCCCTTTTAGCGAAGATCTAGCCAAGCATTCCCAAGGCTCTCGCTGATCGCAGCCCTCAAATATCTTTTCCGATGGGTTTTCACTCAAATCATTACTTCAAAGTTGAAGTAGTCATGCCCGCTCTTCTTTGCATTCTTCATCCCATAGTTATCGATCTTGAGCAGATGCCACTTTTTCCGCGGTACTTGCTGCATTTCCCGGATCATCCTGTTGCACGCCTAGATCTTGGTTTCTACTCCTTTCGCCTCCAGCGTCAGAATCATGCCGTCCCCATACTAATTTTTCGTGTCCTTGACCCCCACCACTTGGAATATTTCCCAAGGCAGTATCGGCTTGCTTCCCCCCCACCCCCTTTTTTTTGAGCCTGTGCCCTTTTTCTCACCTCCTCGTCGCTCCCTTCCCGCCCGGGACCTAGCAATCGGATTTCTTGCCTCCCAGCACTTTTCAGCATCCCCGACTCGCTGAAGACCCATTTGCATCCCGGGGCCCCAAAATTGGGGTCTTATGCAGGATTTTATAGAAAATGGTCTTGCGGCAGAATTGTCATTTCTTAACTACTTTTGGTGGTCTCTTAAACAATTGCATTGTGCAGGTCCGCACTCCATCCAAGATAGCAACCAGCAGTAAACAAAGTTTAGCATTTAACCCTATGATAAATACATTCAACGAACTTCTTCTCAGAAACCATTAGTCAAATCAAAACAAAACTTAGTTACAAAAATCAGAAGACCGTAGATTTCAAAAGAGGTATTCACAATGTCAGTACCTCATCCAAGGTTGCAATCAGCAGGGAACATAGTTTATCTTGGACCATAAGGAAAACACATTCAAATATCTTGTTCTCAGAAACGCTTTGTCGAATTACAATCAGTTATTAGTCATTTGTTACAACTGGGTCGATGCCACTGCTGGTGGACTTTTAATCCCCGAGGGTATTCACCGGCCCAGTAGTCAGTATTTCGGTGCTGACCCGAAAGCCGATTCTATTTGGAACCTTACAATATCAAAAGTTTTGTAAATTTTGTTGAAAACTAAGGAGTATCTCCCTCATGCAAAGCTCTGTCCTTAGCTGATTTTGGCTTTACATTTAGATCATTTTGGTTATTTGTTCTCTATCAATTTTTAAACATCTTTGAGTTTATGGTCTTCCAAATGTTTAGATTTTATCTGCACTGAAGAGACATAAGTTGTCGGAATGCGCATATGCAGAATTTAAATTCACAGTAATTTCGGTATTTAGTCATTTGTTACAACTGGGTCGATGCCACTGCTGGTGAACTTTTAGTCCCCGAGGGTATTCACCAGCCCAGTAGTCAGTATTTCGGTGCTGACCCGAAAACTGATTCTATTTGGAACCTTACAATATCAAAAGTTTTGTAAATTTTGTTGAAAACTAAGGAGTATCTCCCTCATGCAAAGCTCTGTCCTTAGCTGATTTTGGCTTTACATTAAGATCATTTTGGTTATTTGTTCTCTATCAGTTTTTAAACATCTTTGAGTTAATGGTCTTCCAAATGTTTAGATTTTATCTGCACTGAAGAGACATAAGTTGTCGAAATGCGCATATGCAGAATTTAAATTCACAGTAATTTCGGTATTTAGTCATTTTATAGTCACAATAGTCCTTAGATGGTCCATTCCAAAAAAAAGGTCTCTTGTAGGTCCGTACCTTACCCAATATAGCAAATAGAATGACACATAGTTTAACATCTTACCCTATTGATATCACATTTAAAGATCTTCTCAGAAAATACAATTAGAACCGAACTTAGTCACAATGGTTCTTGGATTGTCCCCTCTAAAAAAGGTATCCGGCAGGTCTATACATTATCAAATATGGCTGCCCGCTTGGAACATTGTTTATCTTGGACCATAAGGAAAACACATTCAAATATCTTGTTCTCAGAAACGCTTTGTCGAATTACAATCAGTTATAGTCACAATAGTCCTTAGATGGTCAATTCCAAAAAAAAGTCTCTTGTAGGTCCGTACCTTATCCAATATAGCAAATAGAATGACACATAGTTTAACATCCTACCCTATTGATATCACATTTAAAGATCTTCTCAGAAAATACAATTAGAACCGAACTTAGTCACAATGGTTCTTGGATTGTCCCCTCTAAAAAAGGTATCCGGCAGGTCTATACATTATCCAATATGGCTGCCAGCTTGGAACATAGTTTAACATTTGACCCTATGAAAAACGGTATTCAAAGATCTTCTCAGAAATTACTAGTCTAATTACATTCGCAATGGTCCTTAGGTGGTCCCTTTCAAAAAGGTATCAGACAGGTCTGTACCTCATCCAAGATGTCTGCCAGCAAGAAACATAGTTAAACATTGACCTCTAAGGAAAACACTTTCAAAGATCTGTCATCAAACATAGTCACAATGATTCAAAGTTGGCCCCTTCCAAAAAAATATCCAACAAGGTTGTATCTCATCCAAGACTGCACCCAGCAGTTTAACATTAGACTCTATAGAAAACACATTCATATAATGCTTCGAAGAAACTATCTATTATAGCCAAACTTAGTTACAATTGTCTCAGATGGTCCCATTCCAAAAAGATATCATGCAGGTCAGTATCTTAACCAAGGTGGCCGCCAGAAGGAAGCATATTTTAAAACTGGGTCCCTTTCTCTGAAACCAAAACTGCAGTTGAAAAGAAACTTGATCACAACCGTCTTTGGATGGTCCCCTACAAACTTTATATTTACATCCAATCCAATGTGGCTTCCAACGGAGAACATAGTTTATCATGGGATCATATTAGAATGCCATTTATATCTGTACATGTATATCAGGCATAGTCCAGGTGACCTAAACAGGCTCTTGAAGGCCTCTTGTTTTCTACACTTTTAATTTATTTACGAAGTAGAAAGCGATTCACGTGATGCACGTTTGTTTTATGGTTCGCCCCGTGTGCATTCACACCAGGTTAATTTTACTAAAACTCAACAACTACTTGGTGTAGAGTATTTTAAAATTTTTAGGTGTGCATTTGTGTAGACTGACTGTATTACGTTGGTATTAGATCACCATGATCTCAATTTTTGGTTAAGTGACTTGCTTAAAGTTTATTTACTTATAAATCATCATACTTGTACTAGAGTCATGCAAACTTGTAATACATCTAGCATGCAGGTAGAGATACGTCAATATGACCAATATTTTACGATTGGGCGATTTTATTTAGGTTAACATTCGTTTTAGCTCTTTCTCAGCAAATATTCGCATTACTAGATTATATAAGTCAATCCTATAATGGTTATAAACCCTATTGTAGTACCGAGACGGTGACGGCCCTATTGTCCAAAGGTCCGATATTCCGAAGGTCCGATAGTCCGAAAGTCCGATAGTCCGAAGGTCCGGTAGTCCGTAAGTCCGATAGTCCGAAAATGACCCGATATTAATCAAGAAAGGAAAAAAATGTAGAATTTTGTCTAAAAAGACATTCACAACTTATGCTTTAAGAGGGCTACATGAAAAAGGTGAAATTCTGATGGCAAGAGAAAGATAGCAGGCGAGTTTGCTAAAATACAGGAAACGTGGCTTAATGTGGTTTGGCTGCTAATTAGGCGACAACTCTGGCAAATTTTAGCAGATTTTAGCATAATTTTTACAGTAATGTGGTATGCGATGTCTGTTCGTCCTTCTCTGGTAAATGCTCCAAAACTTTTCATTAAAACATCTTTCTCACTTAATCCACTGGATCAGTAATAAAACAAATAGGTCACAACAGTCCACTGATGGACTTTAAAAATTTGTCTGTCAGATATCAACACCACAATCATATCCAAGGTGGGCGCAAACGGTAGTGGTTATATTTGTCAGAATGAAATAAATTTTTGTAAGACTTTCCACACACGATTTCTGGAAAGCGTCAGGGGAGATTGCCAAATATATGTGTTCTCCCCAAGGGTCAAATGTTAAGCTTTGCTGCTGGCTGATAGTTATCATTTTAATGGAGTGGAACGGAATTGGCAATCTCTGTAAAATTCTAATTTTTCAAATTTAAAAATTTCGAAATTTTAACTTAAACTTAATATTTCGGATTTTTTCAGCTTAAAATTTCAACTTTCATCTCAAAATTTTGACTTTTCTAGCACAAAATTTTGACTTTTTCAAACTCGAAATTTCGACATTTCTAAACTATAAATTTTGGATCCTTCTTTCTCAAATTTCGACTTTTCAAATCTCAATTTTGACTTTTAAAAAGTCGAAATTTCGAGTTTTGAATAACTCAAAATTTTGACAGTTAAATACTCAAAATTTGGATTTAAAAGGAAAAAAACTTTAATTTGATCTTTGATGAATTTCAACTATCAAAACTCAAATTTTCGACTTTAAAAACATAAAAAAATTTCGACCTTAAAAACTCAGTATTTCGACTTTTCGAAATTTTAGAGTTCATCACAGTCCAAAATATGAGTTTGAAAAAGCAGAAATTTCGAATAAAAAAGTAGAAATTTCGAGTTTTCAAAAGGCGAAACTTTGAGCTTTTTCTGTTTTGTTTTGTTTTTTTTGCTTTTGTTTTTTATTGTTTCTTTTGTGCGTATCTTTTTAATCGTACGCAGTGAATCAATGTTATCTCAGACGAGATGACAAACTTAATTTTGTCCTCGTGTAACGGGCGCATTAATGCTTCATTGTCCCTCGCCCAAATAGCATACAAAATCACATTACACCGCGTTCCCTGTATTTTAGTACGGCTGCTATCTTTCTGTTAACATAAGAATTTACCCTTTTCATGTAGCCCTCTTAAAGCATAAGATTGGAATGTATGGCTACATTTTTCCTACCTTGGTTTACATAGGGTCATTTTCGGACTATCGTACCTTCGGACTGTCGGACTTTCGGACTATCGGACCTTCGGATTATCGGACTATTTGACCTTTGGACTATCGGCCATTCGGACTATCGGTGTGTAACCCCGAGACCAATTTACTCGATAAAGTATCAATGCTATTTTATGTTTAGAAACTGTGAAATGAACCTTAATTTAACCTGAAACATTACCAAGTCGTCCAAAAATAGCCAAGTCGCTCAAGGAGAACATCTATGTCATGAAAAATTAAAGTCATAGTTTATCCTGATGGTCTACATGTGACCAATCCATATGTGAATTATCAAGCTTGTGTCATGTCTTTCTATGTCCTTAGAAATGGACAAAAGCGAAGAAAACTTAATGTCGGTCAACCAAAACAATCATGTAGGTCATATTAACTTAATCACTGGTGAACCCTGTACTACTTCCTAAGACCAGTCCATGTGTAATTTAATTATCAGCCATGTGCTATGTCTAGTACCTGAGAATTGGACCATAACCAAACAACGTTTACGAAGTCACTCAATCGAAAACATGTAGGTTATGGTGACATATCATAGCTAAACAAATTTGTAATACCCAAGACCATTCCATTTTGTTAAATATCAAAATCGTACCATGTCTAGTTCTTGAAAATTTGAAATGAATTTTAACCAAGATCTGTCGGGTGGACGTTCGAAGGCAAATATCGTACTTCAGTAATCGGGGCATAAAACTGCTCTCGAACCCATATTTTGCTACGGAAGGGACTCGTGAATGTTTTTATTCAATCGGCGAAAATGCCGAACACAATTTTTAAAGAAAATACTTTTAACATAATTATGGTAAAGTTTGGTTTCAATTCCATTTAGTAGTTTAAGAGAAGATGATTGAAAATATTAAGATGAAAACTTACAAAACTTGACACAAAAGGGAAATAACGCGAACATAGGTCAACGGATCCTCACGTCACATGGAGCTCTTCATGAGAATAGAAGTTTCACATTTTTGGGGGCACGTTTAAAAAAAGCATTTATAGACACATTTTTGGTGATATACTTGAATATCCCGTTAGTTATTTTTGGTGATATTATACAATTATGGCACTTCCACGAGATCAATATGGGGTTTAACGGAGCAATAAAGTAATATTGAACGAGGGTTTACCCCGAGTTCAATATTATCTTTTGCGCTCCGTTAAACCCCATATTGATCAAGTATAGAAGTGCCATAATTGTTTTATTATATTTGATTGACATGGCTTAAGTCACTGGTGACAAAAATCGGGGGCATGGTTTATCTATTTTGGGTGTAAAAGGGGTGTGGCCTGGAAACGTCAATCAAAGCAAGTGTGCAATATGATGATTTATCATGATCAACTGTGCAATATGATGTTTTATTGAGTAGGTGTGTTTCTTTACTTTATACATAGAAATAAAAGTACAAATATAATAAAGTTGAATATCCCGTTAGGTATAAATGGTATTCCAATAGTAACCGATTTTTATATAAGCATAACTTGGGGTAACATTTTAATACCCAGTTCCATTTTTAGTACTAGAAGTGTACAAAACTTTAGCCTATATCATTTTGGCCACTATGATTTATTCCCTTTTACATGTAGTAACAACGGTCACGTTTATCGACCAATCAAAAATCCCCTCATCAGCTCTGTATATTAGATACACTATAATGATCATAAAAAGATTCGGTACAATCCGCCTTACAATTTCAGAGGAGAAGATGTTTGAAAATATATCAACATTGAAAATAAGCAAACAAGAGGCTCGGAGACTGAGCTGCCAATGTGCTAAATAGTAGACGATGAAAATGATGTTCCTCCCTGAGGGTCCTTAATATGTTCCTCGCTAGCGGTCATTATCGGATCTGAACGAAATGAGCAGTCTTTGTAGATGGCCTTCCATGCGTTATGCATTCCTGTAAAATTTGGTTGAATTCGCTTCAGTGGTTTCGGGGGGATGAACATGTGAAATCCAATAGGGCCAATGTAAAACTAATTTCCGTACAGGCGGCCATGTTTTTGTCAGATCGGTACACTGAACAATCTTCTATACATTATTTCTTTTAATTTTGGTTGAATTTGCATCAGCGGTTTCAGAAAAGATGAAAATGTGATTAGCTATGTGGTTATTTAACATCTTTATGTCGTAATTTCGACATGGCTATGTCGTAATTTCGACATGGCTATGTCGTAATTTCGACATTAGTATGTCGTAATTACGACATAATATGTCGTAATTTCGACATCGTTTTGTCGTAATTTCGACATTGTTATGTCGTAATTTCGACATCGCGATGTCGTAATTTCGACATGCTATGTTGTAATTACGACATAAATATTTTTTTTCAAATGACCCCTATCGGCTTCCGTAGTTTTTGTCTTGTTTTGTTTTGTTTTTTTCGATCTGTTTTTCTTTTTTCATAATTATTCTCCCATGGTCAATTTCCCACATACTTTTTAACAGGAGACCTTTAATCTATTGTATAAGTAGTTCATATCGCGTAAATAATAAAATAGTCCATGGGCTTGAATAACCCCCCGTGCAGCCCCCCACTTCCAAACCCCACCCATTTTTTTAAGTCCGCATACATCCCCTCTTCAAAATAAAACATGTTAACACGAGCATAACCTGCACGCACTTGTGGAATTTTGCCCATTTTTAGACCCACCTACCGAAATTTGGGGAAATTTCGTTTTTCGTTCAAGTTTTTCTTTCAGTTGCTTCAAAATGTTGACAAAATGCCTTCAAGTTATAAAAACGAGGTATCAATTGATTGTTTATTATATAAGCTTCACAAAGAACCCACGTTTTCAAGATTTCTATGCCCAATACGTTCCATAGCGCAAGTAAACGTACCCCTACCCCAGTGAAATATTGACGAAAAAACTGATATTTTCATTGAAATTGTGTAAGTTTGATGGTCTAGAGAACCCGAAGTGCATCTCAATTCCCAATTCTGAAAATTGTTTACAGCTTTTCAATCTATTTTCTTCAATATAAAACAGGTTAAGACAATGTTAACATATTTCAAAACTTTGTTTTCAAATATACCAAATATAGGGACCTTTGAATAATTTCGTTTTTGAATAAGTTTTGTCTTTCTTTTGCCTAATATTATTTTTTAGTAAACAAATATTTTTTTCTTTCAAAATTACGTTTTGTCTTATGCTTTTTCTGTTCCAAGATAGTGGTCATTGAGTTAGTAGTCTACCTGTATTGGGTTTTATTCGCGTGTTTATGATACTATAGGGAAACGGGATAGAGAAAGGGGAGGTTTGGGTACCCATAAACCGGTTTAACCCTACCACTGGCTTTTGCTGGTGCCGGTACCAAGTCCGGCTATCCCGAGTTCCTATCGTTATTTATGTTTGTCTCTTGTTTTCATTATTGTTTTTCTGGTGCAGTTTGCTTGTAAAATTGTGGCATGTGATTGTAGTTCCTGGCCATTGTAGGTGTTTGCTGTTTTCCTGTTTTTGTAATCAAATGAAAGCTTATTATATTAGCTTTACAGCCATAACAAATAATGGCCGTTTTTAGGTAATATATATATCATATATCAATAAAACTTGCCCCTACCCCAACAAATTTACTCTAAATTTGTCAATTTTTTATCTATTTTCGCATAAAAATTACCAGAAGACGCAAAATGTGTGTTGTATAGGACAATGTTGCATAAATCATATTACGATTTTATATTCTAACAGCCATTTGTTGACTTTAACTCAATATTTTGCCCGAATTTAGTGAAAAATGGGAATTTTCAACATTTTAGAATTGTCCAAAGTCCACTGCTATATCTTATATATGCCAAATCTGGAGGATATTTCTGCAACTATGCCAATTAATTGTACCAAGCGACACATTTGGTGTTAAAACATTGCTAAGAAAAACAAGGAGTGTTAAATGTGACTCTGATTACAGAAAATCTTACCCCTACCCCAACAAATTTACCCTGAAATTGTCAATTTTTTGTCTATGTTCACATAAAAATAACCAGAACACGCAAAACATGTGTTGTATATGACATTAATGCATGAATTACATCAAAATGTGGTATTTCAACAGCCATTGGTCGTCTAAAACTCAATATTTCTCCCAAAATTGATGAAAAATGGGAATTTTCAACATTTCAGATTTGTCCGTATTTCATCGTTTAATCGCAATATATGTCAAATGTGTACAATATATCTGCAGATATGCCATTTAATTGTCCTAAGCAATACATAAATTGTCTTTAAATATTGTTTACAAAAACAAGGAGTGTTAAATGTGACTCTAAATACCGAAAATCTTACCCCTACCCCAACAAATTTTCCCTGAAATTGGTGATTTTTGGTCTATGTTCGCATAACAATAACCGAAACATTCAAAATGTCTGTTGTATATGACAATGTTGTATCAATTACATCATGGTTTGGTATTTTGACAGCCATTGGTCGACTAAAACCCAATATTTCTCGGCAAATTGATGAAAAATGGGAATTTTCAGTATTTCAGATTTGTCCATAGTTAACTGTTAAATCGCAATATGTATCAAATCTATACAATATATCTGCAGATATGCCAATTAATTGTTCTAAGCGATACATTAAATGTCTTAAAACATAGTTTAGAAAAACAAGAGGTGTTGAATGTGACTCTAGATACGAAAAATCTTACCCCTACCCCAACACATTTCCCCCAAAATTGTCATTATTTTTTCTATGTTGGAATAAAATTAACCACCATGCACACGCAAATTCTGCGTTGCATATAACAAAGTTCCATGAATACTATCATGATTTGGTATTTCAAATCCCAGTTGTCAGCTTAAACTCAATATTTTGTCCAAAGTTGATAAAAAATGGAAATTTTTAGCATTTCAGGTTTGTCCAAAATTCACTTTAAAATCGTTATATGTGGCAAATCTGGAGGATTTATCTACAGATATGCCAATTTATTGTCTTAACCGATACATATGTTATTTAAAAACACTGCTTAGAAAAATAAGGAGTGTTCAATTCGTCTCTAAATACTAAAAATCTTACCCCTACCCCAACAAAATAAACTGAAAAATCTCCAAAATATGACCGCCTGTACATATAAATGAACAAAGCATACTAATGTTTTACTTTCTTTGCAAAAGATACATTTGATGCATATGTAATTTTGACACCAAAATATGGGTAAAATTGAATATTTTGGACGATTATCGTGAAAAATGGGAATTTTCAGTATTTCAGAATTTTCCAAAATTCAAAGTTAAATCGCTGAATAACTGCCCATAAACCGGGTGCATGATCTTATTTTTGATAAATGGGAGGCTCTGTGCGTTTTGTGTTTGAAAATGATATGTCATTGGTCCTTTATACAATGTTAAAAGCTTTTCAAGCTGAATAAAATGAAATAAATTGTGTTGAATATGTGTGGTAAGGGGTACTATATTTGAAATTTATGAGACTGCAGTTAGTCTAAAAGGCTTAAAAGCATACTTTCTAATTGCTTAGATATGATAAAACGATATTTAATCAACATTTTCAAGTTATATATCAATTTCATGAAGTATTTGCATCTCAAAGTCAAAACAGCAGAAATTCTGAAAAACGGAAAATTCCCATTTTTCATACAATTTCGGACAGAAGAGCCGAAATCAAACCTTTTGAAAAGTGAATGATCTTCTGCATGTCAGTTGAGGTGAAATACACGCTAGAATTCCCATTGACCATTATCTTTTTATCAATTAGAGCCTGAATATTTCAAATTTTCTCTAAATTTTTAGGGGGAGGGGTGCTAATTTTGACTTTTAAGAACCTATAATACATCTGAAACTAAAATTTTTGCGTATAATTTGTTGCTAACATATAATAAATTATTATTGCATCGGCAATTATTAAATATATATTCAGATTTTTACGACCCTTAAGTCGAAAAGTCGAAATTGTGAAAAATCTAAAATTCCAAAAAAAAAATCCATTTTTCAAAAAATTTATAACGAAAATCAAAATTTTATGGACTTTAATGGTTTTATTTTCCAACATTGTATCACAACTGATAAGTTAGGCATAAAATCTAGATCAAATGACGATGGTTGTTTATCTGAAAGGAATTGACAGCCTAAAATCGACATTTTCGCAATTTTTTGCAGGAGTAGGGGTAGATTTTTTGTATCCCCTGATCATAAAGTTGGCGTAAAGTACCCAAACTTGTGTTCATTGTAAAGCATATTCAATAAGCTTTAATTTAATTCCAAATTTCAGTACATAATTCTTTTCTGTAAAAAGTTATGGAGCTTAAAAGATGAAACTTATGTTAAAACGAAAATACAATAATTTTTTCGGTGTACTATAAAAGTGACCCTATACTGTCTATGCGTGCAGGATATGTTCGTGTTAACATGTTTTATTTTGAAGAGGGGACATAGAAGGACTGAAAAAAAACGATCTGTTTCGGAAGTGCGGGGATGCACGGAAAGTGTTTCCAGCCCACGGACTAAAATAAAATCGTTTAAATAGTCCTTAAATCGTTTTAGATGCAATCACCATTGTGAATCTAGATAAACAACTATAGGAAAACAAAAAATTGTGAAAGTTAGCATAATTGAAAATTTTAATATTTATTTTAATTATACTTATTATTATCACCCTGATGTCTTGATAAGCCTGTTCTCGTCTTGGATTTTGGCTGAAATTAGGACGTTAAACGCCATTCTATCCATCAATCAATTTCTATTGCTTTTGCAATTAGTCATAAACTAGAGCAATAATATAATGAAACCTCAGTCCGTACATTGACAATATAAATACCGAAGTCAGTGTTGCAGTCCGGAAAGGCTACCTTCCCGGATTGCAACATCGAAGTAAGAAGTAAGAAGTAAGAAGTTATAAGTAAGAAGTTAGAAATTAGAAGTAAGAAGTAAGACGTTAGAAGTAAAGTAAGAAGTTAGAAGTAAGTAAAAAGTTAGAAGTAAGAAGTAAGAAGTAAGATGTTAGAAATATTTTGAAAAATATACGACACTGAGTATATAGAGCAGGAAATGAACACTCAACTCTCATCCTTAAAATTTATGGTGCATCCCTTGCTTGCCTAGTATTCCAGAAGAGGTAGATTTTAATGCTGATTTTTGAAAATTCTAAAACGAATGTGAGGCACTTTCAGTACTCATCTCTAAGATAATATTATCCATAAAACTTGAAAACTGCATGTATCTAAATCCACTGAATATCAATCTATGTGTTAAACTTTACCCGCTATTTCTATTGGACATGATACAAATAAAAATTTGTTACACACAAAAATACACTACCGTTCACGTTAAGGAATCCTTGCAACAGTCCCGTAGTATGTAGGAAACGGATAGCAAGGATGACTCGCCCTTCATCATTAATCTAATCACGTTGATAAATCTGTTCTCGTCTTGGATATTGGCTGAAATGTTGAAATTAGGACGTTCAACGCCATTCGATCCATCAATCAATTTTTATTGCCTTTGCATATTAGTCATAAACGAGAGGAATAATGTAATAAAACTTCAGTCCTAACTTTGACAATATTACTAAATACCGAAGTCAGTGTTGCGTAGCCCTTCCAAATTGCAACATCGAAGTAAGAAGTTAGAAGTAAGAAGTAAGAAGTTAGAAGTTAGAAGTAAGAAGTACTAGAAGATTGAAATATTTTGAAATATATTCATATAACAACATGTGAGGCAGGGAATGAGCTCCAAACTCTGATCATTAAAACTGTATCGTTCGTCCCTTGAAAATACACAATTGAAAGTCATAATATTCTAGAATTGGGAGATTTAAGGATGTATTGACACCGCTCTGAGTTAAAATCCAGCAAATGTATACGTATCCATGCATCCACTTCCTTAATTTTCTGAACTGGGTGATAAGATTTTCCTCCCAATCTTATCACTCTTACCTTGATGAACTAAGTTCAACCATACAACCTATATCGTTTCGAAGGGGGTGTATAAAAAGAGGATGAACAAAAATCAAATCAATCATTTCCGATTGCAAAAATTTATCTTCCAAGGACTATTGCAAAATTGATCACGATTTCCTGTATATGAAGTTTTCTAATTTAGTAAGTTTATATTTAAAAATGCACACCCTAAACCGTTGTTATCTAAGACATAAAAGGGGGGTCTTCAAGGTGTCCGAGCTTTTTTTTTTTGTGAAAAAATACCCCTTTATAATAGGCGTGATGCGTGACTTCATAGAATTTTTAACGTGAAAGCCACAAATTTATAAGATTGATCACATGCACGATGGGTTCTTCAGGATCCAGATAATACAAAAATATAAGGCCTTTGACGCAAAAGAAGTAGGTAATCGGAGGTAAGGCTTACCCTTACCCCTCAACCCTCTATACAGTGTTTCTCTGTTCCCAGATTGATTGTTATCGTCTTGAATTATAGTTCAAATATTGCTAGTAGAAGGTCTAACACCATTTAAGCTATAAATCAATTTTTATTGATTTCGCGATAGGTCATAAACTATGAAACTTTCAGTCCTAACAAAACTGACAAAATTAAATACCGAAGTCGATGTTGCAATCCGGATTGCAACATCGAAGTAAGAAGTAAGAGAGTTAGAAGTAAGAAGTAAGAAGTCGGAACTCGGAAGTCCCCTCCCGGCTTTCGTAATACTTAGATGTTAAGCATTTATGTTTGACGAATTTGTGTAAAACTAATATAAATGAGGCTAACGTGGACCAATGATGGCATAGACAGAACTTAAAGAGTCTTTAACTTAGGGTCTCCAAATGGTTTTCCAAAGGGTTCAGTGTTAAAATGTGTTCTCCACTAGTTCTCATAATTGATGATGTCTGGACCTAACAGACATCTTTTGGGAATTGAACCATCGAAAAATACAATTATAACTATGGTTCAGAAAAAAAGGAAAGTTTTTCGCGTAGATCCAATATTATACGTTGTTCCTCTCCTGGACCATCGTGGATGGGACAGCCTAGCCGGACACATATTTTAAAGAAGGTTAATCAAAGACTATTGTCTTCAAGTTTGGTTTCATCTGGCTCAGTGTTTAAAGTTCCTTTAATGACAAGTTGACAACGGACAGATGGAAGGCGGATGTCAAATGATTTGTTTGTATTTGGTTTAACGACACTTTAAGCAGCATTTCAGCTTTATCGTGGTGGTAAGTATTAGTGGTGGATGACGCTGGAGGACGTTAGAGTACACGGAGAGAACCACTGACCTGGGGCATATAACTGAAATACCTGATCATGTATGGTTGCAAGTCGAGTACGCCAGGTAAACAAAATACCCATACAATTCGGCCCCCGGGTGCTAAAAACGAGGCCAAAGTTCACCATGTCTGTGTCCAAGTTAGATTAGAAGAAGTTATCATCGAGGAACATTTGAAAGTAACGTCTGAGAAAATTGATATAAGTAACAAATAACTTAATACCGAAGTCACTGTGAATTTACTTTCTGCATATGCGCATTTCGACAACTTATGTCTCATCAGTGCAGATAAAATCTAAACGTTTGGAAGACCATAAACTCAAAGATGTTTAAATACTGATAGAGAACAAATAACCAAAGTGATCTAAATCTAAAGCCAAAATCATCTAAGGACAGAGCTTTGCATGAGGGAGATACTCCTTAGTTTTCCATAAAATTGACAAAATTTTAGATATTGGAAGGTTTCAAAAATAATCGGCTTTCGGGTCAGCACCGAAGTACTGACTACTGGGCTGGTGAATACCCTCGGGGACTAACAGTCCACCAGCAGTGGCATCGACCCAGTGGTAACAAATAACTTAATACCGAAGTCACTGTGAATTTAAGGGAAGGGCAGCACTATGATGTTATCTTGTAAAAAAGGGTGTGAGTGTTAGGGACGGCGTGAGACAGGGATATTATCATGATAAAAGCCTAATGCTTCAGTGTCACGATTGGTGGATAACAAGGATATATGTAAACTATTTTTTAATGAATGCTGAATATAAAAGAGATAATCATAACTTTTGCCTCTTGAACAATTCTGTTCGGAGAGTTTGCTATAACCCTAATTTTCTATAATGATATTCTACAGGGTACCAAATTAGAGCTAAATGTATAGCGGTTGATCAAGCTTTTCGGAAAGAAGGTTTTCGAGGCTTATTTCTGTCTTTTTTCGTTTTTGTCAAGTTTTGCTTATATTTTGAGCATTTTTCCTAAACAGAGGTTCAAGCCTAAAGCTCTCCTTTTGGTCCCCTAATGAATATGCCTATTTAACCTTTCTGCTAGATCTGTTCAATAAATTAAGGAATACCAAGATAGCATTCAAAAGGCATTAGCAGTTAATGAAATTAATGTTTGTCAAGACGTACTGAAGGATAGAGTAAAAAATGCAAAGGTGGCATATTTAATTGTATGTTTAGTGTATAAAATTGAGTAAGTCTGCTCCCGAATACCAAGTTAATATAATGTATAATGATACACGCGTGGATGTTATCATTGTGGGTTTTGGCGTATACTTGAGACCATAACCGCCCTAAGAATTGAAAATCAACATCTTGAACTTCCGAAATTGATGCATGATTAAAAAAATTAAGTTTGTATAATAGGAGAAGAGCAAAACTTATTGTTCCAAGCGAAGATTTAAGAAATTACTTGGAGCTTTTACCATGGGTTTGTCCTTAATGCCGAATATCGACATAAAGGGTCAATCCATGGTAAAATCAGTATTTATTCAACCTCCCAGGAATTATTTCGATTCTAAAAGGACAAATAAGGCACATTTTTTGAAGTGAAACAGTCTTAAGTAAGGGCAAGTAATCAGCGTCCCACAATTGAACATACTACAAGCACTGAAAATATGTATATGATACTTGATGATTATTTTATGAGCACTCGAAAAGCTGATTAACAAATAAAAAATAACAGTAAAATTTTCATAAACACCTTTGTTTTTATTTCCAAGTGCATGTTAACATGTGATGAGTATTGGAACAGCCTTAAATATATCGCAATTTTACCACAAGTATGGACACAAAGCATATAAGGGGCGTAATATTATACAATTATGGTCTTTTGTTGAGGTCGACATGAGTTTTAATAGACCTATATTGATATTGACCGACGCCGGAGGCAAAGATTATTATTAGAATTTTCAGGTCTATTAAAACTCATATCGACCGATACAAAAGACTCATAATTGTTTTATTACATAATAATCAGCTTACTTAAGTAATCGTAATGTTTTCAACAATTTTTCCTTCAGGATAACATATCTTGTGAAATTGTCAATGGTAGTTGTACATTTGTATTTACTTTTCGGTGTGCTTTCCGATCTTTTTATACAAAGACGAATGCATCAGGCAGCTATCAGTACATTATTTTATGTTCATGACATATTTCATTGATTTTATATAACATGTAATAAAAATCACTCGATTCTGCAACATATGTACACTTCTTTTTCAAAGTTAAGATTTTTTCATGACATAATAGTAGTTAACTATGGGGAAAAGCCGTAGGTTTTCAAAAAACGTTTTTTGAAAACCTACGGCTTTTCCCCATAGTTAACTACTATCTACGGGACTAACGAAAATAAGCAATTGTTATTCACTACAGTTGAGACGGGTAAAACGGGCTAGATTCTTAGTTCACTCACATTTTTTACGTTGCTTGCGGTTTAAGCATCTCATAAGTAAAACAAAGACTGGGTACATGACACGGGTTATACGTAACACTGCCGTAGGCACTGACGTGTATCTCTGGTTCTACATGTACACTTTTGATTCCTATACATTTCTAGTAAGTCTGAGAGGTCCTCACCAGTTACTCTCTCTATAACAAATATATTGTTAAAAGGATAATA
>MJUU01005142.1:0-27209 GCA_002080025.1 Modiolus philippinarum
AAAAAGGAAATAATGCCTAAAAATGCGTAAAGGTGCTAAAATTGGTCACATTCAAACATCTGTAGCAAAATAATTTGCACAGCAACCTATGAATTTTTCTTTATATATTGAATTTATAGGGTAAGAACATTACAAAAATCAAGGTTTGACCTACATTTAACTACACGATTCTACACATAAACGCTTATGCCGATTAACTGCGTAACCTGAACAAAACACAACCGAATGATTTATTGATTTTTCATGTTGTATAAGATTGAACAAGCAAGATGACGTTTTCGTTATACATTGAGCGAAAACCTTTGAAAATGATTTACATGTTATTCCAAGTGTATTTCATATTTATCCCCGCACTTTCGAAGAAAGTTCGGGGATAATGTTATACCCTCCGTCCGTCCGTCCGTCCGTCCGTCACACTTTTCTTGTGACTCAAACTACTCCTACATTTTTGGATTTAGGGATTTAATTTTGTTGTAGAATTATTGCATATAGTCTGTAGATGCGCAATAAGCTTTTGGATTTTTGATATTGGTCTTTGTGCAAACAAGAGGCCCCATGATGTCAATTTTAACAAAGACCCAAAGATGTGGATTAGACACATGTGGCATGTGACGCAAACTCCCCCTTCATTTTTGGATTTAGGGATCAAATCTTTATGCAGAATTGTTGCATATAGTCTATAGATTTGCAATAAGCTTTTGGAATTTTGGTTCCGGTTCCAACTTTGGTAAATTTCCTGAAAATGTCAAAGACACATATTTTTTTTTTAATTTTGGCATATTATCTTATATTCTGACAATTGTTTGGTAAAAAACAAAATTCTGATAACTTAGGATTCTGAAAGGCGGTTTCAATTTTGGTAAATTTCCTGAAAGTCTCAAAGACCACTTATTTTTTGGAATTCTACCTAGAAACCATATTTAAAATGTTTGCATAGTTTAGGACGAACATTTCTATCAATTGGATTTCAAAAATATTTGATTCCAATTTTGGTAAATTTCCTGAAAGTCTCAAAGCCCACTTATTGTTTGGAATTCTACCTAGCAACCATACTTAAAATGTTTGTGTAGTTTAGGATGAACATTTTCATCAATTGGATTTCAAAAATATTTGATTCTAATTTTGGTCAATTTCCTGAAAGTCTCAAAGACCACTTATTTTTTGGAATTCTACCTAGCAACCATACTTAAAATGATTGTGTGGCTTAGGACGAACATTTTCATCAATTGGATTTCAAAAATATTTGATTCAAATTTTGGTAAATTTCCTTAAAGTCTCAAAGACCACTTATTTTTGGGAATTCTACCTAGCAACCATACTTAAAATATTTGTGTAGCCTAGGACGAACATTTTCATCAATTGGATTTCAAAAATATTTGATTCCAATTTTGGTAAATTTCCTGAAAGTCTCAAAGACCACTTATTTTTGGAATTCTACCTAGCAACCATACTTAAAATGTTTGTGTAGTTTAGGACGAACATTTTCATAAATTGGATTTCAAAAATATTTGATTCCAATTTTGTAAATTTCCTGAAAGTCTCAAAGACCACTCAATTTTTGGAATTCTACCTAGCAACCATACTTAAATTGTTTATTTAGTTTTGGAAAAACATTTTCATCAACTGGATTTCAAAAATATTGATTCCAATCTTGTTAAATTTCCTGAAAGTCTCAAAGACCACTTATTTTTTGGAATTCTACTTAGCAACCATATATCTTAGAATTCTTTTATTAACAATAATGACTATCAATAGGTAGATGCCAGGGGTGTATAACAACTGTTTTCTGTGTCAAACAGGGAGTGCGAGGATAGCTGTCGTTTCCGACAACATCTAGTTTCATTTTTTAATGTAAATTTCAGGCTGAAATTACTCTTAATTACGTGGAAATAAACTTTGTTTAATTCTGATATGTTTATCTATCCATGCTTACTGCATATTTGTGAATGTTGTCTTTATGTTCATTTCTTATATGTACGCTTTTGAATGACTTTAGGTGAATCACACGATTATTGATTTTCTCGTTGTATATGGTGGACATGGTTATTTAGCAGGTGGTTAATCAGCCAATAGAATCCAGGTTTACATCCGCATAACCGCACAAAAGTATTTTATCATACCAAAAAAAAAAAAAAAAATACAATTTTTAAAATGTTTGAAAAATATCTCTCATTTCTGGTATTTTTCTTAATTTTGTATTCTTACTACAATAAATAATTACAATTTTTCTCATCAACATAATTTATTCTGCTGCAAAGTGAATAGTGTTAAATGTGATTTGCATAGTTTAGAGTTGTCACTTGGAAACAATGATGTCAGAGCATTCTGAATTATCATCAGATTTTTTATCCAATAGGAAAGCAAGCAAAAAGTTCGGGAAAAAAATCATATTTTCAGTCAATATTGACCGGTAGATAGTTACAAAATTGGAAAAGGTGAAAAATAGTAATTTTATATTAGTAAATTTAGTAGGAATGTATATATACTGAGGCATGATAAACCGAATTGGTTTCATTATCAGAAAATGGTGTGTGTATTGTGTCCTAGGTGTAAACAGAGTCTCGTTACAAAAAATATAATAAACTTAAACTTTATTTAAAGCTCTTAACCCATGATGGTTGTAGGAAATTTGACAATACATACACTTACAACATTCGTTATATAGATGATATGAAAAAGAAAGGAAATGGGGTAAATGTCAAGGAGACAACATTCCATATCCAGGATAAAACGACCCAAAACAAAGCATTTAGGGATCAGCGTACGGTCTTCAACACAGTGAGGAACCTCACACCATATAGCAAGCCCTAAATGGCCCCAAAATGGTAAAAAAGTGAATCAGTCACTGGAAACAAACCGCATCTAATAACCCAAATATCAAGAAACTAGAATTTTATAAGAAGACAAGGACAAGCCAATGACCAACATATTCCTGACTTTGGACAGGCGCATAAATTAATACACAAAAAGACTCACAGTAAAAATCAAACTAGAAAAAAGTCCAACTTATCAAGACGAGTATGTTCATTGAATAATCCTCAATTTCAGGATAACCTTCCTCTTATATACCCAAATGAACTCGAAATTAATGAGAACACTTACACATCATCATCAGCATCATACCTGGACCTATGACAACTCTGGAGTCTGAAAACAAAACTTTACGGCAAGCGTGATGATTTCGACTTTCCAATAGTGAATTTACCGTTTTTGAAAAGTAATATTCCGACATCTCCGGCATTTGGCGTGTACATTTCACAACCCATTCTTAAGAAGAACGAGTACATTTTCTCACATTGGACCCTGAAATCAGTATCATCATAGCAGAGGCGACGAAGTCTCAAAAATTGAAACATCGAGATGGCATTTTTGCAGGACAAGGTATGACAAAAATTGTAGTTGAGATAACAATGGGCATCAGTGGGTTTAAAAAACACTGATTTACTGATGGCATTGTCCTGAATTTTGCAAGTTGAATCGGGAAAAGATAGCTCAGAGTCGCTGATGGTAAAAAGGAAAAATGCAAAGATATGGATTGAATGTACATGTGACAAAAACGCACACGATACATAGTATATTTGATGGCGGGATGATAGGGGCATACGAAATCAATAAATAATTTCAATTCTTGCTCCGAATCTGCTGGTGCCAGAAAAACATCATCAATATATCGCTCGTTAGGAATAGGTCCTTGGAACTCCGAAAACATTCTTTCCTAGAGATAACCTACAAACAAACAGGCAAAGCTAGGCCCAACTTAGTTCCCAAGGTAACCCCCCATTATTGGAAAAGAAATCATGTCATTAAATATGTACTTCGAGTTAATGTCAAATATTCTATAAACTTATGAAGACAAAACCGTAAAAGCCTAAAGAAATTCCTTAAAATTCATTCATTAAAACCAATTGGGCAATTCAAATTACATTTTTTTTACATACCCCTCTCGATGGCAATTAACATTAAGCCTATGGAAAAATAGTCAACATGGGGTATATCAAAACTGCATTTTGGCCCTGTCTTGCATTCGGAACCAAGCTAATAATTTTACAAGAGATTACTTATTAAATAAGAACTAAGCATGCAATAAAAGCGTTGTTCCTTTGCTTGTTTTTTACCATGTATTTGTAGAGACTTTGTCTCATGTGCATTTACTCCATATCCTTTCATTCACCATGCCAAATACCAAGCTGGTTCCGCGTGCAAGTCAAATGAAAATATTGAAAAAATTGTATTTTTAAGTGAAAATTCAGTGGATTTCTGATATTCTGTTAATTATCAAAGTTTGATTCATTTATATATGCAAATTATAGCATTATACACATCATAATTCTCAGTAAATGTGGTTTTGCTATCATTCTATACCTAGCATCGGCTTTTCCCCGGCCTGGCAATTTGCCAAATAAGCTGAACACAAGATCTGGTTTGACCATATTTATTTGGTAAATATTCCTTGTTCCTTGTCCTTATTCCCGATATAAAAATGTGTTTTGTGTGTTTGAAACAATATATATGAGCCGTGGAATAATCAATTGCCCTACAGCATCATCTGTGCATATATAAAACAATTATTCCGAAAAAATTTGGTCATCTATTCCCCAATTTCTATGCATTTTCAAGCTTGTTTATTTCCAATGTTACCTTTATATATGATATTTTCAATTTATAGCTGTCTTTTAAGCAGAATTTTTCTTCTCAGAAAAAGGTTTCCCTCTCGATATATTACAGGAGTGCCTATAACTTTCAAATAGAGGTGACACTTGGACGGAAATGATGTGAATATTTAACAAAAATTCTCTTTAATTACAGCAAATAAAGCGCAAATTATTCACATTCAACAATACATGTCTCAGTGTTTGAATTCGAGGCAAAATTTTCGAAAATCGTAAAACTGATACTTATACCAATCAAGCGTTTTATATAAGTCTACTATCGTGAAAGTGTGTTTAAAATAAAGAAATGTATGTAGAAGTATATGAAAATGTGTCGGAAAAGCACAAATTAATAGTAATATCCA
This sequence comes from Modiolus philippinarum, assembly GCA_002080025.1. Classification (NCBI taxonomy): domain Eukaryota; kingdom Metazoa; phylum Mollusca; class Bivalvia; order Mytilida; family Modiolidae; genus Modiolus; species Modiolus philippinarum. The sequence goes on from MJUU01005142.1 coordinate 5,015, forward strand.
GAAAATATAAATAAGAAAATCTAATGGTATGGTACTCCATTTACCTCGAAAAATGAAGTTTTTGCGTATATTTTTCTCACAAAGGGTTATCTGTATCAAACTGTATTATTTCATTTCTAAAAAGAAATTGATTGAAAAAAGAATTATATCATGGATAGAATAGCATCATTTGCATATTATTTTAATATCAAAATGGGGTTCATTGTTGTTTTGGCAATGTGCCAATCTTTATTCTGTTCTTATTCTATTTCTTCTTTTGACGTGGGTGCTAGTAAAATCACGTGAACACGTGACTTGCAAATGCTCGTTTTGATATCTTATTGTAAAGTCTCAAACTACATATATTGTAGGTTACATTGAAACTTATTATATCAAAATTCCAGGTGGGCCGGAAAACGGCCTTATTGCAACCCATCCTTTAAAGAAAAGTTAAAGAAAGATCAGTTGTGGTTTTGGAAGACTATAATGTCTACTTTAATGGATTCAATTAGTTTGGGGTATTAATTTAACAGAGTAGGTCAAATAAGCCAAACAAAAATGGCATAAAATGGGGAAATCGCTGAAAAGGCTGAAAAGGTTAGATTTGGGGGGTTTTTTGGCATATTTAACATTGGCCAACCCTTTTTACACTGATGAGCTTCATATATATTATGTTAAATAGTAAATTACAAATCATATATAAATATTTTGAGTGTACATGTGGTTGGCCTCTTTCGTTTCAACAAAAACCAATCAACAAATGACAAAAAATCTACAATTTTGAAAATTTTGCCCTTTTGGGCTAATTTCTCGGCATTATTTCTAAGATCCCAGTAGCGATTTTTGCAAAATGAACACGAATATATTAAATGCAGCTATTCTACTATATGAAAACGATCAGCCAATAAATTTTGACAAATTTTCCAAAATTAGGAAATTAGGCCTTCACCGAACCTTGTACATTACCGATTGTTAATATACCATATTTGGTCATCAACATACTGTGTAATGTGTAATCCTACTCATATCAAACTTCGGAAACCCATGACGCACTGCAAACGTATCGACGTTTACATTGTGACGTCGGGTAATGGATTCAAATAACAAAATACCTAGATTATTGTGAATTTAGTTTTTGTATATGAGCATTTCGATAACTTATGTCTCATCAGTGCAGATCAAATCAAAACATTTGGAAATCTATGAACTAAAATATGTGTAAAAGCTGATAGATAACAAATTACCAATAGGATCTAAATAGGAAAGCCAAAATCAGATAAGGTCAGTCGATTGTATGTTTTTAAGCCACCCAGTAATGAATATAAGCGGACTGCACGTAACGTCTTTTGACCAATGAATATTTAGGGAATGTACAATATATAGGATACATACATTGTAAATAATATGGGTTTATGTTTATAATATGTCTTCCGAATTTTTCAAATACTTTTTTACACAAAATATCTTTTAAAATTTATAATAAATTTTCGAAGTAAAGCTTTGGTAAGTTTAATTTTAACCTATTCATAAAATTCGTTACAAGTGTAAAGCTTTTAGAAAAAAAGCAAGAGAAAAAAATGAAAAACTGAAACTGACACTGGCGGGTCAAAAGGGTCCGATGGTTGACAAAATTGTTTTATGATTTATGTTACATTTCACGAAGAGTTAAGGAAAGTAACAAACACAGTCTGGAACTCCCCTTTGGAATCGCCCTTGATCAACCGACGAGTTGAGCCGCTGTTTGAATGTTTTATGTCTGTGTACGTACAAAAGCAATTGCGTCATATTGAAGAGGTTATCTATTTAAAGTTTTCGTCAGCAGCGGCTTTTCGGTGAGCATTTCCGGCTCTGAGTAGATTTATTTATGTCTTAACTATTTTTCTGATGCCTCAAATATTTACTTGGTAGATTGCCTGGTTTCCTGCACAAATGGCAACCATGCCAAGCAACCAGCATAAAATGCTGCCTGTTTAGCAATTGTTGCTACGTGTTTAAACCAGTGTACTCTTTAAACATACCTTTGACATCCATTTAATTGCAAAACTATAATCGTACAAGGAATTATTAAAGGAAAAATGCAAGGAATAGTGAACTTCAGTACACTTTTATAAGCTAATCACTAGCATATAAGATTGTGTCCCCGCATTATACTGTTATATTAAATAGTTATGCTTCATATTCACTTTTAAAGGCAGTGGTTAAAAAAGTGTTGTCAATTTACTTTTAAGAGACATTCTTTACCGCCTGACCATGATATTTTAGGCAATTCTCTATTTTATACAATAAGCAATGAAGGGATATGGTGTAAATACACATGAGACAAAGTCTCTACAAATGCACCGTAAAACAAAGCAATCGAACTAAAGTCAAACCTGTCTTATTTGACTTTCCAAGGGAACCACAAAAGAAGGTCACATAAGACAGGTGGTCACTTAATACAGGGTTGAGATTCTGATCAACACTAATTTGTCTGTTGGCATTGTTGGCGAAATAGTGTCCATATCATGGCTGTATTATGTTTTTCCTATAATATGTATTTTGATATAAAGGGGATTTATTAAATCAGTAACCAAACATAATTTTTCATATTTTTGTTATTGAAAGAATCAGTAGTTTTAAATAAAAAAAAACAATCACAATTTGCACTTAAGTACATTTTTTTTATTTCAAGAAAGGTACAATTTTAATTGATATAAAGAAAAACTTTTGCAGAGCCATTTTGTTTCTCATACTTGTTATTTTCCCAGTTATGTGTTTGCCAATATATAAAATAGCATGTTAGTAATAGATCAGATGTTTGTTAACTTTATATGATTTTTTTTTTATTTTAAGTAAAAACATTTTTTTTTATTTCATGACACCTATTAATTATAAAAGATTTCTTTCTTCATTCGACTAATTGATTATTTTATTTAATTATTCCTATTACATTATAAAGGATTCCTTTGTTTATTCAACTAATTAATTGACAGGTAACCTTAGTTCATGTTAATTAATATTGTTAAAACAACATACTTTAATTGACTGCAAGCTGAGAAGGCAAAATATGAGCAGATAATCAATTTGGATTATCTCCCTTACGCTGTTATCTCCCTTTAGCGGGTCTACTTCCGGATTAGCGGCTCCTTTTAATCTGCTTGTAAACATGTTGATAATTCATTGTTTGTCAACAAAGTCGTTGAAAACAGTGTGCAAGGGCTATTTTGGGAACAAAATGACGGTCGTTAGTCGCGTAACTCGACTGGTCGCTGAATACAGTTAAAATATATAGCAAATATCATTGGGAGGACTTCAAATTGTCGGATAAGACAGGAAGTCGTTTAATACAGTGGGTCGTTAAGGCAGGTTTGACTGTATAATGCTTTTATTGTTGTTCTTCATCTTTAAGTCAACATTCCATAATAGCAAATCTAAGGTAAATTTGAGTTGCATATAAAGTAAATTAAAGATATCAAAAGCACACAAAGAATAAACAGCAGTTACAAAAGAAACATCAAGTTGAATGAATTCAAAGCACAGTGTTGCAAGAAAAATGATTTTAAAATCTCTCTTTCATACAGAAAAGGGATAACCGCTTACCTTTCCGCACTTTAAACTGTCTTGTCTCTGGATTGTGACCTAAGAACATTATTCCACTCGTGTGAAGATTGTCGGATTAAAATGTCATTTTATCATTATATAAGCTATATATTAAGTAACCAAACCATCAAAATTTCTAATGATCTCGAGGACAGACTGAAAACAAAGTTACTAAACATTCAAGACTGGTTTTATTACCAAAATTCATTCAGAAAGAAAACAAAAGCAACAAAACTGCACAGTTACTCACAAAAAATTGAGAAAAAAAAATTCTGGCTTAAAATTGTAGTTGGTATTATTGATTCAGAAGTTTCAACTGGCGTTTCAGCTTTTGTGCTGAAAACAATTATGGGAAAAGTAAATAGTCCTTAGATGGTCCCCTGCAAAAAAGTTGTTTTTCAGATCCGCGCTATATCCAAGATGGCCACCAGTGGGGATCATAGTTTTAACATTGGACCCTATGGGTAAAGACATTCAAAGATCTTCTCCTCAGAAACTACTGGGCCAATTGAAACCAAACTTGGCCACAATAGTCCTTAGATGGACCTCCTGTTAAAAAGTTGTTTTTCAGATCCGCGCTGTATCCAAGATGGCCGCCAGCTGGGATCATAGTTTTAACATTGGAACCTATGGAAAAACACTTTCAAAGATCTCCTCCTCTGAAACTACTCAGCCAATTGAAACCAAACTTGGCCACAGTAGTCCTTAGATGGTCTCCTGCAAAAAAGTTGTTTTTCAGATCCGCACTATATCCAAGATGGCCGCCAGCGAGGATTATAGTTATAACATTGGACCCTATGGGAAAAGACATTCAAAGATCTTCTCCTCTGAAACTACTGGGCCAATTGTATCCAAACTTGGCCAAAAGAACTGCACCCAATCCAAAATAGCTGCTAGTCTCGAACATAGTTTAACTTATGATAATATAGCATCAATGTCTATTAATAAATTTAGAAGATATACAGAACATCATGATAATAATGGTGTCAAGTCAGTTAAAATCAATTTGTAGTTTGCATTATTGAGAGAGTGTTAAACTGTTAAAATGACATAAGTTTGGAAGAAATGTTACTTAGTCCGTGCATATATGCCTAATTAAGAGATCTATACCAAGAACTAGAATAAAAAGACTGAATAGCTTGATTTGCCATTATAGCCATATCTTTTCTTGTTTATTATTTTGTTTTTGCATCTATTTCAAAAATGTAAGGAAATGGGTTATGTAACTAAAATCGACGCATTACTCAATTATTATCATATTTCTGAATCGTTCTTTTCTCAAGCATATTTCAATCAGACTTGAAGGCCTCAGGATGAAGAACAACAATGAAAGCGTTATTCCATTTGCTTAATCTTACCACATATTTATAGGGATTTTGTTCTATGTACATATTCTCCATTTTCCTTTATTTGTTTATCCAAATTACAGTTTTTTAATACATGTATTTTGGCCTTACGTGATGAAATATGTCAGTTACTTGCCCAGGATCGGTAGTTCCCGCCAAGTGCTCCGATTTACTTCACCTCTAAAAAGGACCGCCATGATTCAGTTGAAATACCATTGAAACTGGCGCCAATCCTCATTCAAACAAGCAATTATTATTTGAACATCTGATATTAACTGGCTTTCACAAGTTTGACATCAAATATTCATTTCCAGTTGGCAAGATCATATTGTTCAAAATTTCTGAATTTCGATGTTGATGTTGCATATTTTGTTGTTCTCAATCCAAATGCCAAAAGGATTTGTACAGCTACAAATTTTAAAGGTCAAAAATTAGATTCGACAATCTCTTTATTTTTAGAATGTCATCTTACGGATATAATAATTCAAATTAACTTTTAACCTTAGTTGTGAGTGTGTTTTTTTTTTTAATTTTAGACTAACTATTTTTCTAGCTTATCGATATTCTTTACTCTTTATAATAAATAATTTTGCTTTTCCTATTTTTTTCCAAGTATACCTCCTGCGATTTGTTTAAAGCAATTCTGTCAAATGTTTTCCTGTTTATTTAAGTAATCTCACAACAACATAACAGGTTTTATTTTGATTTCTATGGGTAGTAGGACACGCTATCTTAGACAATTTTTTTTTTTTTCATTTTCTAAAGTGATGTAACTGATTTGCTTTGGAACAAACTTGGACTAACCAATAGAGGGTTTAATATAATATCTTTTCAGGGAAAGTTATAAACAAATGAGCAATATAGCAAAAAATAGTCCATATGCTAATTAATCCTTACCATAGAAACAAAAAAAGTCTAGCTGTTTTTTAACAATAGCAAAAACAGACAAAGAACTTTGGTTGAATTTGTAAATGTTGCAAATTACACGAAAAAAATGAGATCAATACAAAAAGAAAAATATCAGTATTTACTTTTAGAAAAAATGGTAATGGTCGATCTCAAAAGTGGGGAGATCTGCAGCCCTTTTCGCAAAAAAGTCTTGCGATTCATTTTAATCGTAAGTCAACATGAAATGTTCAAGACTTACGACTAATTTTGTGGTCGTTACAGTGACTTCCTTGATAGAGCTCAGTTGCTTACAAATAGACTACTTAAGCAAGGGTCCGTTACCAAAAACTTAAAGTCATCACTACAGAAGTTTTACGGTTGACATCACGATCTTGTGGATAGCTATGGGATTTCTGTTTCCCAGATGACAACAGATCTTTCCCTCTGCAACTAAAGTTTGTTTTTCCTCAATCGGATTTGACTTTACTACCGAATTTGACATGTTCAACACGGCGGGTGTCTTATAAGAAGCAGGAGATGCTTACTCTACCGGTACACCTGATCTCACCCATGGTTTTTATTGGGTCGTGTTGTTCACCTGTATGTGTGTCTTCATTTTTCTTTTTTGTCCCGTACTTAAGTGATGTCCTTGTTTCTAAGTGTGTCCGATGTTGCCATTGTCCATGGATTGTTCGTTCTTTTAATTGACGGTTCGGTTCTCATTTACTCTACCTTTCCTCGTAAGATTTTTTGTGAAAAGGACTGCAGAACAGTTCTAGATGATTTCATATTTTTGCATAATTGAAACTTTAAAATTGTGTATTGTTTGATTAGACAAATGGCAAATAGTTAGATCTTTTGTATACATTAAATAAAATGAGGTTTAAAAGAATAATAGAAGTTAGAAAGATCATACAGACAACAGAGAGGAACTTATAACATGAGTACATGTTTTATGTACTTCATTGCAAAGGTACATTGTGTACTAGTTTTCATAAGTTGAACTTTTGTTTAGTTTGATTTTTACTGTAAGTCTTTTTGTGAATTATTCTTTAGCCATTCATCACACATAGTGGGGCGTTGTGTCTAAGAAAACGAGTTAATCCCACTGCAATTTTTGGGCCTGTCCCAAGTCAGGAATATGTTTGTGATTGGCTTGTCCATGCCTTCTTATAGAATTTAGTTTGTTGATGTTCTGGTTATTGGATGTGGTTTGTTTGCATTGATTTATTCACTTTTTTTACTTTTTGGGGCAATTCCGGGATTACTATATGGTTTGAGGTTCCCCACTTCGTTGGAGACCGTACGGTGACACTAGATGTTTTGTTTTGGGCCGTTTTAATCTGGATAGGGGATGTTGTCTCCTCGAAATTTACCCCATTTTCTTTCTTTTTATACATGTTACATTCTTTACGTAATAGGGGATATCGACAAGATATTCTGCTTGCATCCGTTAAATTAGATTTGAGACCTAGTGACCTGAAAAATTTGCACACACACTGGCCTCTTACTGATCCTGCCGATGTCTGCTGAAATTTATGATGATTCTTAACCAGACCCTTCGGGAAATTTTGAGTTTGATTTTTCTGCCGTAGTGCGACAGTGTTCTACCAGCAGACTAGGCTCCTTGAACAAGCCGGCAGTTTAGCGGCGAGCACCCATTGACCCATCTTGAAAATTAAGTATTGTCTTTTTCTTTCCTTTCAAGATTGTGGTCATGGAGTAAGTAGTCTACCTGTATTGGGTTTTATTCGTATTTTTTATTTTACTATATGGAAACGGGACAGATAAAGGAGGTTTGGGTACCCATAAACCGGTGTAACCCATTCGCTGGCTTTTACAAGTGCCGGTACCAAGCCCGGCTGTCCCGAGCTGTCTACGTTTGTCTTTTGTCTTATTCGTGTTTTCATGTGTAGTTCCATGACAGATTGTGTCATGTTATATAATTTTCAGTCACTGTAGGTTTTTCCTGTTATCCATTTTACATGTTAAATAAAATTTGAACAGGTTGTAGTCCGGAGTGATAAAATGTACTTATCAGTTGATTGGATCCAAGTTATAGAAAATACAGTGGACCACACCCAATCTTTATATTAAGATAAGAGTACCAAAAAGATAGAAACTCTAAAAGTATATTTGAAATTATTCAAAAAACGGTTAACGTTGAGAGATAATAAACAAAAAAAGAAAAAAACTATTGAAAGGGGGTGAATACATACATCATAAGAATTAAGCTTTATTTGACTAATATTTCAGCAACGACAATTAAAAGGATAAGTTTTCCAAATGTTTTGATTTGATCTGCACCGATGAGACATAATTTGTTGAAATGCGCATAAGCAGAAAATAAATTAACAGTTAATTCGGTATTTTGATATTTATACCTGGTTGAAAGTAAAAAACCGTGAGAAAACTTAACAGACTAGAAAAATTGTGATCAAAGAGCACTGATATATACCATAATATCCCCATTTGATTCCAGAAAACAAAATATATCAAATCCAAATTCAAAATAGATGGTGGACAGTGGCAATGTGTACGGAATATTCTGTGAAAGTTTCAATGAATTTCATCGAATAGTCTAGGAGGAATTGTCGCCACTCAGAAACTACCTTATGGCGGACGGAGGTTACTCCTTGAAATACGTGTACAGCATCATAAAAATTAACTGTATCTTATGCAACTTAGGTTTTTTGTACTATTGAAACCATTTGGCCGATGCCACGGCTGGTGGACCAGAGGTCCCCGAGGGTATTCACCTGCCCAATAGTCAGGCTTGTCTGACATGAAAAAATTTACCTTGCGTTTTATATAAATTTACCGTTTTTATTTAAATTCTAACCCCATAGAAATAAAGAGGCTTCATTCCGTGTATTCCACTCGGAAGATTTCCTTTGTACTGGATTTGGCCTCCTTTTTCGATATTTTTTGGTAATGAGTACTTCCTTTTTACTACTTTTGGATTATGGCTTTCCATAAAATTTGTTTCCAATGGAACACGTGTACAGCATAACGAAATTTACTGTATCCTATGCAACTTCGATATTTTTGTATTAATATATACAACAAAAGCAGACCAATTATCTAATAACACCATGTAAACACATAGATTACGATTTGAAGTAGAGGTGCCCAGGATCCCTTTTTATCTGTCTTTCTGAGCTCATAATTGGATTATTCGATGTTAATTGGAAAAGGACTTGTCAACTTTTCGGTCAAACAAGGTTTAGTTCTAAGAAGATAAGTACAGAAAATGTATTCTAGACAATATTTCCACATACCTCGCTGTGTTAAGCTATGATAAACTGTGGTTGCCATCTCGGTAGGAAGCTATAACCATCGGATATGTGCTAAAATGAATCTTCTTTATTACTTTTTTATCTAATTTTATTTCATCTGAGCCAGGAAAATTTTGGCAGCCATTGTCATAACATATAATTTTGAAAGGGATCCTGCAAATAACCATCCAACCGAAGTAAAGCTGCAACTTTCTAGTTTCTCCCTGTTTGAAAAATGTCCAATGTATTTTCCATAATGGTGATGTTTACAAACTATTGTGGCCAAGATAAACAGCTCTACTAGTGGTGTAACCAATAACTACCAGAAAACACGCGTTTTTATATAACAGAACTAACGAGTCATTGATGCATATAATGGGCTACAAGCAGTCACTTTTTACTTTTTTAACGACTACACGACGCAAAAGTTGGAATTATTTGTTTAACCGAGTCTTTGATTTATTTTAGGAAACAATTAATTTTCAGCATAAAAAGAATTATACTATTTTTCGGTGCACAAAATTTGCACTTGTTAGATACAGATTTTTTAAAAGACTAATGACAAGAAGATCTAAAAGACTAATGACAAGAAGATCTAAATTTCAGAGATGTATCTTTCAATGGATTTTTGAATAATTAATTACTTTGCAGTCAATTTAGATTCTACCACTTTTACATTTTAGTGCAGATCAAATCAGCTTTGGTAAACTATAAATTGAAAGATGGATAAAGGTTGAAAGAGAACAAGATCTGATATGAAACGGGGACTCAAAATCAGCCTTGGACAGAGCTACTTGTATTCACGAGAAGAAAAAACTTGTTTTAGCAAAAGTTTATACAAAAAATAAGATATTAGAAAGGTTTCAAATATAATCGGTGTTCAGACTAGCACTGAAGCACGGGTTACTTGTTTGGGGATAGATACAAGCATAGTTACATGTATGCTTCTAGATATCTGCAGTTTTTAATAACAAAATACCGAAGTTACTGTTAATTTCTGCATATGCGCATTTCGAAAACTTATGTCTTATCAGTGCAGATCTAGCCAAAACATTTGGAAGTCTATTAACAAAAAACGTGTAAAAGCTGAAAGAGAACAAATAATCAAAAGGGTCTAAATTGATTGTCTTTTAAATTGTCCTTTAAAACAAAGATTATTTCCTATTTCTGTATTTCTTTACGTTTAACCCAATTTTCTGTTATTTTCTCAAACGACAGATGTTTAAAATGCTCTTTTGCTGATAAAAAGAGAACAGTTTGAAAATCTTACATAAAAAGCAAATCATTTAGGGCGGGCATCTTTAAATAGAAGCTTGTTTTATTCAACCAATTTCACAATTTATTGAAATGAACTACATAGACAATCAAATAATATGGAGTAAGTGTTCATAAGACAAAGTCACTACAAATACATAGTAGAATTTATCACTAGAACAACGTTTTTATTGCTCTTCTTCATCTTGAAGTCATCATGAACCTTGCAACAATGAGCTTTGCTCATGCCTCGTAGTAAGTTTAAGATGGCCAATAGCACTGATTTTAATGGAATTTATTGATAAATGTCGAACAACGTATCTTTTGGTCATGTATGCTTGATCGTCATTAAACATGACAATAACTGACAAATTAAACTTACAATCGCTGTCATCTGTGACAAAATCACTAATAGAAGACAATCACAAAATAACAACAACCACAGGACACTTATCTAGTCAATCGCAAGAAACCTTGGGATTAGAAAATAATGTGATGTGGATCTATAAACATTTTCATCATAAATAATGAAGGAATTAGACTTCATTAGATGAGTACATTTATTAATATGATTTTTTCTAAACCGATGAAGATGTTCCAGTATTATCCATTATCCATTGTGAAAAGTAGTGAACTTCAGTGTAGACTCCTGGATATCCAGGTTGAGCACATCCATAACCCCAACTGCTTACCCCTAAATTGAAACAAATACTCATTAAAATATAGAAATTGGAATAAGTACCCAATGTTATTAATTCAAAAATCAATATTTGTCAAAAAATAAAAGAGCAATCAGTATCACTATACACAATCTTCTACAGGATAAAGAAAAGATTAAGGAACCGCAACTGTAAGTGTACCTTTTCGATTAAACAAACTATCACTCGAATGAGACTTTGTTTCTTAAAATCATCATTACCATTGTACCCTCGACACTGCATTATACATAATTTAGAATGTATTAAGTTGAAATTGTTATTATGTACAATTTTAAATTGATACTTCTAATAGGAAGCGCATTATTCAAAGGAAAGAATAGGGTCTGTAAGTCTCGTCAGGTGACCCTCGAGAATTCACGATAAAAATGCAATTATAAGACGTTTCCCGCCAAAATATGACGTCTGAGTATTATGACGTTAAAAATTTTTGTTTGAAACGTCATAAATTTCTGTGCAAAATGCAACTGCCGGGTACAATTTATGTACCCGAAAGCTTCAAAATTCGACGAGACTTACAGACCCTATTAACTACAACTGTTATAGGTTATGTACTATAACTTTTTTCTAAGATACAAGGTATTTCTCATTTTTGAAATGGCACGAAAAGCTTGCATGGAATGAAAATCTAAAATTGAATTAAATTTTGCTTCACTTAATTGTTTTTTTTTCCTCACCCGGCTTTTAGTTGCCGGGATAAAGCAAATTATAACCATTATACATATTGCTGGCAGATGGAAGTAAAACATAGATGTAGCAGAAAAAGGTTATCTAAGATAAACAAATAACAAAGTTTAGTTTCTTTGGCAATCAAAACTGTAATCATCTATTACAACCATTTTCATACCAACTTTAAAAAATGGGGAGGGATTACCGTCATTATCTAGGTAATACATACCCTCTTTCAATTAAATCTTAGGTAGGGGTTCACATTTTACTGTAAAAATTTTATTTTCGCATGGTTTAAATTTCGCGATTTTGCTCCCTAAACCTCATTACGAGGTTGATTTGGGTACATGCATTTTGTTAGAAAATTGAAAAAGAAGTAATTTAAGTGAAAAAAATTGATATGTTGATGATTTCGTTTTTGAAGTATAAGTGACTAAAAATTTGGCAGGAAACCGAACTCCTTTGATTTTTCATTAGATTAACATTAGCAAGGTTTGACCATAAATGAATGTGAAAGAATAAATAGAATTCAATGAAATGTTTACAGAATGCTAAAAAAGATTTATAAAATTACATTATGGATAAAAACACGGGGAACAATGGGCAAAAAATTATAATGCTTTCAAATGGATAAACCCGAGGATCCCGAAAATCTGACAGAAATCCCAAAACATGGGCAGCAAACCTCCTTAATGAAACTTCGACCCTATCATATATATAATGTAGTTCGTGGAATGCTGAAAATTTTTCTGCGATTTAAACTTAACCTTTGTTTCAAATCATTTTTAAATATACGATAAAAAGGCAAGATTCGTTGCAAAACTTTGACAATACAATATAAAATGTAGGCCTTAACAAACTGATTTTTTTTTTATTTAAATCTAAACTTACAATATACTTCCATATCAAATCATTAAGAGATATAAGATAAATTGTATAAAAACACAAGCATTTGACGATAAAAGTGCAATAACTCCCATAAAGATTTGTCGAAAACTTCCACCTTGTAATGTGAATATAGTCATTGAAATGCCAACACTTAAAAATTTTAAACTTAAACTATATCTCAGAAATCATATTTGAAGTACAAGACAAAATATATAAAAATCATTCAAATTTGACCATAAAAGGGCAAAATCCCTTACAAAGGTACCTTGGATAACTTAAACCACGATCAATAAAATAAAGCCCTAGACATGCTGATCATTTTCGCAATTTGAACCTCTATCTCAAATCTTTTTAAAAGAGAAAACAAAATATAAAAAATGTCACTAATTGGGCGAAAAATGACAATAACTGCTATCAGAATTTGTTGAAAAACTCCGATTGTGCAATATGAAATGTAGTCGGATTCCAGGGATAAAAGTTTTTAATACGATACCCTGATTGTGATACAGGCAAAATTTGGTCCAGTGGTTTCAGAGGATACAATTTTGAAAAAAAAATTACGACGGACGCCAAGAGATTGGCATAGCTCACATGGCTTTCAAGACTAGGTAAGCTAACAGTCGTTATCCATTAAAGCTGAACACTTAAAATGTACACAAATTTTGAAATTGAGGAGTATCTCAGTTCAATCTCTGTCTTTACCTGTTCTTTAAGTTGGTTACTTGCTTATGCTCTATGTAACCAACGACTTTAGGTTTTATTGTTTCTAAAAGAGAAAGTTATTTAGCACACAAGAAAAACTTGTACATTCATCAGATAGTATGGAACAGTACTTGAAAGTAGTATGATTATTACAACAATGTAGTCGTCTGAAAGAAAATTCAGAAAGAGCATATTATGGTAGACTTTCAAATATACCGACAAACAAATACTGAAGTTAAATTAGGAAGAGTAAATTCCAAAATCAAAAATCCAAAAACACGGCAATAATATCCAACCAAACACGAATTGAGAAAGCATGAGAAAGACAAATCAAAACGCTTACACGATTATGAACGCTATAATATTGAAAAACTATCAAATTGGCCATTGATTTGATGCTATTAGCAGATGTGTCGGAATTAGTCATTGAATGGGAACAGAAGAAAAACAATGTCCAACTACTGTATGTTAGTTTTCATACACATATGAGCTATCTAGAAAGTCCCATATATGTTGCTCTTTACGTCCCACAGCAAATAAAGAAATTTTTGTTTGCAATCCGCAAAGTATATAACGAGTAATACTCAGTCAGTTTTCCCCAGACAACCATCACTCTTTCTAATTTTATTTCATAGCCAGTGTGTCAAAAATATGGCAACTATCACAATATATATTTGTCGTACAGAACAAATAACTAACTACCGAAGTTACTGTGAATTTATTTTCTTCATATGCGCATTTTGACAACTTATGTAAAAACTAATAGAGAACAAATAACCAATATGATCTTAATATAATTAACTAAGGACATAGCTTTGCATGAGAGAGATACTCCTTAGTTTTTACAAAATTTACAAGAATTTAGATATTTTAAGGTTCCAAATAGAATCGGCTTTCGGGTCAGCACCGAAGTACTGACTACTGACTAACAGTCCACCAACAGAGGCATCTATCAGTGGTGACAAATAACTAAATACCGAAGTGAATGTGAATTTATTTTATGCATATGCCTTGCGTCTCTTCGGTGCAGATAAAATCTAAACGTTTGGAAGACCAATAACTAAGATGTTAAAAAACTGATAGAGAAACAAATAGATATAATAGTATTAGTAATGTGTGTACATACCAACCATTTCCCAGTGTCCATCTGCACGTCTGCATGCAAATGGTACACCTGAATCCCACTGAAAGATAAACGAATATTTCCTGTTGCCAGATAAAAAAAACTAGGATTTCTCATTTATGGTTCAATTGGTGATATCTTAAACTGAAAACATCCATATTAGGACGAATAATATAACTTTAAATACCCAGAAAGATCTGTAATGTAATTCGACATGCCTTGTATAAATATTTATGCAAACAGAAAAAAAATCATCCATCTTAATTATATCATCTTGCTGAACTTGACTATTTTAGATAACTACATAAATGGTACTAACTTCTTAAATTTAAAACTAAAAAAAAAACAAATTAGTTATTGATTGTCATACATTAATTATAAAAGGTTATATTCCTGTGGCATAAAACTGCAATTCAGTTCTCAAACGGAAAAACTGAAAATTCGAATTAATATAACGATGCAAAGAGATCGTTAATAATAAAAACAATAAAATACATATATAATATATGGCATTTTGAAGAGGTGAATACGCGTTTATAGCAGCAATATACCTACCTCTCCAGCCTATGGAGTGTACATTTCACAGTTGATTCGTTACTGTCGAGCTTGTAGTTTGTACAGTGATTTTTTGAACAGAGCAAAAACACTGTCCCAAAAGCTGCTTAGTCAGGGATTTGTTCAACCTTTGTTAATTTCATCCCTCAAGAAATTCTATGGCCGTCACCATAGCATCATTGAAAGATATGACGTGTCAGTTTCCCAAATGAAAGTGGACATTTTCAGCTAGATTCACGTCTTCCCGGATTTGACTACCGACTTTGACATTTTCCCGGATTGAATCACTCACAGTGTGACGGGTGCTGTTAACAGAGCAGGACATGCTTACCCTTCCGGAGCACCTGATGTCACTCTCAGTTTCACTGGAGTTCACACTGTGAGTGCCTTTGTTCTGAATGTTGTGGTTTCTGGTTCTGTGCTTTGTGTCTGTCTGGCGTCATTGTTTTTGTGTCTAACGTCATTGTTTTCTGTGTTCTCGTTTTTGCCCTGTCTTTGGACTTCGATTTTTGTGAATATCACCCCTTTGTTCCTTCGGTATTCTACTGCCGTTGTTTTATATTGACATGTAAACCGATATTTACCGAGACCATCGGTCGAGGAAAATATCTGTGTTTCCAGATCAATAAAAAGCGTATTCACCGATACAAAAGACCGTGATTGTGTTATTATATAGCTCAGCTAATTATGACGTCATGAAGAGAATATTACTTCAGGAGGTGAACACGTTTATTTATTCACCTCCTTTGATTTCGTTGCAAATATAGTGTAAAATCAAGACAACTATATAATAAAGTTGGTTATTTCTAAAACTTTAATACAAAAGAAAAACATCATTGAATGAATATATTTTGTTCACTTTCGATACATTTTTATACTAACTTACTTTCTAAATAAAAAAAAAATTTACAGAATTATCGATCAGAGTTGTCAAGAGCCGAACTCCATCAGACAAACGACAAATCAGATGCAAACCACCGGAAAAATTGTCGACCGCAATGGTCCTGACTTGGTACAGGCATTTAAAAAGAAATGATGGGTTATTAAAATTGTTTTTATGGCGCACCAAACCTACCCTTCCATTGTAGAAGTTTCAGGTAACAACTCAACAGCAATTGCTATTACATTGTATAAGGTCGTAGTTTAAAGAAATGATAAAAAAGTGTACAAAATAATTTAGAGTCACGTCGCTTTTATCGCTAATTACAAACAAATTGCGGAAACAAATAAAAAGTTTATATTATATTGTTGCACATATGCGTGCATTCATGAATTCGTTAGGACCTTTGCAGCTGTTTTAAGACTTTTTGTAACATGTGAATCCTCCTTGGAGTACTTACATTATCACTGTTGATTTAAAATGTAATAATTATTTATTTTATAAATAAACATTTTTCATGATACTGCATCTAACTTTAAAAAAAATAACTTTTTTTTAATTCATGGATAATGAAGAACATATATGTAGCGTTGCTCGACAATTAGCAATGAATGCCGCTCAAACCGGTTCTAGGGGCCGTGTTGAACTTACTATGAGGCATCAGGAACTCTCACTGTTGAAGGCCTCATGGTGACTTCAAGATGAAGAACAACATTAATAGCGTTGTTCCATTGCTTTGTTTTACCAGGTATTTGTGGAGACTTTGTCTCGTGTACATTTACTCCTTATCCCTTCATCACTTATTTAATGTTTGACTTCCCTAATAGTGAATATGATAGCCGCAAATATCTGTTAATGGCTGTGTGTGTTATCATGTCGCCAATAGATTTAAACCCGTATTAGAAGCCTCCTTATCTTCAAGCACAATACAATCATAATGCATTACGTACACTACAAGCATCTACTCCACCTTGACCCAGGTTACCAGCACATAACATTGCAGTCTCGTTGTAGCCAAATACTCCTAAAGCAGTACTGCAATCAGCATCAGAGAGGATGGGTTTGTATACCTCATGTAATCTGTCAACTGGTGGTCCTCCTGTGTAAATAAACATAAAAAATTGTATCATGTGTCTTTGAATTATAGGTATACATATCGTAGGTTGTTATATATTTCCATTGATAGTAATTACAATGTCTGCAATTGATTATTGATGACCTAATAATTGTTTTGCTATCGTGCAGATTATCAAAGAAGTACGCACGAGTTAAGGCATATTGAATCTAAAGAAAACTTATAGAAAGATTTTAGTGTAAGTAAGGAGACGTGGATTAAGGGGGTAGCCTGAAAGGCGTGTGCACCGCCCATCTCACCAAAAAACGATTTTGTTTCAAGTGTAAAATTGAAGTTTTGGCCAAAAGTCGTCAAAATATTTTAGTATCGCAAGAATAATCAGCCTTTTGGTTTTTCAGGAGATTCTGTCTTCCATAGGGGCGAACGTTTAATTATGTTTCCTAGTGTTCATCTTGGATTAAATTCCGAAATGCCGGATATTATTTTAAAAACAGACCTCGCAGAAAAAATCATAAAAAAGTTTTATTTTAATTATTTTTCTTACCTTGACGGTCCGACCCCCATCCTGCTACGACACACTGCTTCCCGACCATTGTGTTAGAATCAGTTGTTGTTACACAGATTGGTTGTACATAATCATTTTCTACGATATCTTCTGTTGTTTTCATTATTGCAATGTCATCCTCCAGAAACTGAATACTAAACCTAGGGTGGACTATGATCTCTTTTAATGAATATTCTTTTTGGCTAAACTCTTGTGCACTACGGGAATGTACTCCTACATAAATTTTACAGTCGACCGTGTTGTAGGAATGCCTGTTTTAAAGGTAAAGAGTTAACATGAAGCTTCAATATCAAAAAAGATATTTTACTCAATCAGTTATTCATAATGTAAACCAACTTGCGAGCTATTTATTCGCAATGTAGGTGGGCGTCAGAAAATCGCCAAAATAAACTGTCATGAATATTTTTATCCTCATATAAATGCATCTACAGAAATAGGAAAAGCGCAAAAAGTAAGTTGCCTCTAAATTCACGGGGAAGGACAGAACGAGAAATAAAGAATCCGCGAAAATAAGTATCTTATCACGACTTCTAATACCGTACCCAAGTAAAAAAAACTTAGTTTTCGAGTTTGATTTAACGGAATCAAACACGGCTGATTATTGTACTCGATGCTACATCAATTATATTTTATATTTCAAACTGTTGTAGTAAGTTCCTGTGGTAACGATTTCTTACAGTCTTCGTTTCTTAGGGGTATAATCGTATGTTTCGTAAGGGTACGCAATAACGGAGATGTGGATATTTAGGTAGATCGACACTAATACACGGCGCATTCGATTGGTGCATTTACGAAACACAAATCGGATTCGGCATTGACTTAATTTTCAAGCCGGAATATTCCTCTAATGGTCATTGCGACGTGATAATAGAGTGACATACACTTTTCCGCGAATTAGCTTCCCTTTCCCGTAATTATTGTCTATTTTGTAAACTATATAAAATAACGGTGACATGTAGATTTTTTCACCTCAACGTAAATCTTAAGTGTATATCTCTGAAATATCAAAAATGAAAAAAATTGTCTGATATTTATTTTATTTCAAAGCTAAATAAAAAGCATATTCTCACAATTCCTATATATTCTTTGTAAATATTGTTGAAAAATACTCAATTTGACCTGATTTTCAAAGTCTGATAACAGGAAAAGATGATCGGTGACATATCATTTTTATTTTATCGTTTGAATTAATAGACTGATACCTACAAAATATCTTAAAATAAAAAAAAAATTGTCTGCTATTTTCATTAGGATCGATACAGTAAATAGTAGCATTCCGTAATATACTGTGTAAAGCTATTTATGTGAAATTCCGCACCGGGAATTTTGATGTGAATTATGAAATGGAAGTTATTCTGACAGATGTTTTAATTAATCGGTATTTGAACATTTAATTTCGGAATTAATGACACCCTTTCTCTGCAGCAATATACCTGCATCCCCAGCATATGGAGTATATATTTCACAATTAATTCGTTACTGTAGAGCGTGCAGTACATACAGTGACTTTGTGGAAAGAGCAAAAGCACTGTCACAAAAACTGCTGAGTCAGGGATATGTTCAGCCTTTGTTATTTTCGTCCCTTCAGAAATTCTATGGCCGTCACCACGACATCATAGATAGATATGAAATGTCAGTGTCACAAATAAAAACTGACATTTTCAGCTAGATTTGCGTCTTCCCTGATTTGACATTACAGGTTTCGACTTTACCCTGAATTGACCCACTGACAGTGTGACGGGTGCTGTGCACAGAGCAGGACATGCTTACCCTTCCGGACCACCTGATGTCGCTCTCGGTTTTTATGGGAGTTCACACTGTCGGTGCTTTGGTTTTTTGTGTTGTCTTGTTAAATTTTAGTATTGTCTTCGTCAGTGATTTTTGTGGTACCGATTTGTCCCTGTCCATGTTTGACTACTTAAATAATATTCGATTCTTACAACTGAATTATTCGGGATCCGGGTATCCGCTCATGTTTAGAAATTTCTTTAAATGATGAGATTTTGTATTAAAAGTATATACTTAAATAGATAATGAGGAAAACTTTATTTTGTACACCCCAAAAAATCCATGTTCTTAAATGACGAGTCGCCAAAAAAGTTTTTAGACAGTGAAATCCATTCTTTATCCCCTTGGATTCTTAAATACAACATAGAATCCCAATTTTAACAAAAATTAACAATGAAGTCTATTTCATGATTCTACTTTGTTCTCTATATAGGTTTAGACGAGCCAAAATCTAGAAGGACAATGTCCTATATTTAATGTCCTATGTTTGAAAACCTATATTAAGGTTTTCAAAACCTACATATAGATTTTGGAAATATTCTGCACTTTACTCACCCGTCGATACAGTGAGCAGCCGTAACGATGACCAGTTTACCGTCTGAGCCTCTAACAATTGCACCACCACATGTTATATCTTGATCCCTGAACCTGAGAAGTGCCTGCAACAAGATTAGTTACCAGAATTAGAACTTATCAACTACATACTTTCTTAGATACTTTTATTGTTCAACATGCAAGCAGCTAAAATACCGAAGTTACTGTTAGTAAAGGTAGTAGACCTAGGTTAAGGGAGATAACTCTTTAAATCAGTAAGACGTTTGAAATAGTTAGTTTCATCAATGCTTTTTAAGCATTGACGTGAAAAAGAATAAAAAAATCATCTATGTTACTCAGAGGCTTAGAATCTGTTTATGAAAATGATTTCAACAAACTCACCTGTGATTTTTAAGAGTTATGTCCCTTAACCTAGGTCTACTACCTTAAGTTGCTGCAGATGGCCATTTCGACAAGTTATGTTTTTTTTCAATGAGGGTTTCGATGGGTTAAAGCAGAAAGTTGGATTGGCCTTTTAAAGTGAATGGGAAACGGGATCGTCACAAAAAGGTGCCCGTGCAAACGGGGCAGGTTGTTGGGCGTGAAGCGGGAAACGCTGAAAAGTAAATCCCCGTGAACCCGAAAAAGGGAGATTGTTTAAGAGTCTTTCTAAAATATTTTCCCGCTCGTGAAACGGGATATAAAGCTCGGATTTCGGGAAAGGGACCCCCATTGTGACCCCTTCAATGCAGATAAGATAAACAAATTTGGAAGACCACAAACCGATCAATACAACTAAATAAGTATGATCTTAATAGGAGCCGAAATCAGCTAAGGATAAAACTTCGCGAGTCATTTATACTCCTTTGTTTTCAACAAAATTTACAAAATGAAAACCGTAATGGCAAGGTAAAAACACAGTAATGTGTAATTATTACAATAATTGTGTAAAAAGCTGGATATAGAAAACATAAAAACATAAACGTGATAGTCACTGTAAAAAATATTATTTTTAAGGTGAAGCAAGTAGAGAACTTGTTCTGAACTTAAGTGAAAATTTGCAACCGAACATTCCATTTTGCAACTTATGTAATGTCGGCGAAAAAAAGGCATCTTATACTATTGTCATTTACCCGTTTCACATGTATAATGAGTAGCCTCGCTATGTCATTAGTCAAAAACAGAGCGCACGCTTGGGTTGTAAGCCATTCGACGAATTTTTTTCAAGTCTTGTCCTTTCATCTGTCGATCATTTAGTTAATTGTTGGAAAATTGCTGTACCATGACCTTATTTTCTCCTTTTTAACTTTTGGTGTCAGGTTACTCTTCCTTTTCCTGACACTCGTTATTTAAACAAGAACAGGAACAGTCGAAGCATATACACTGTCCTTATAAATTTGTTACAAATTTTATTTTGAAAATGTGTACATTGTTTGTCAATCCCTCGGTTTTTACCAATTACACTTAGAAAAGAAAAGATAACAGGAAACACCGACAATGACCCCCAAATCACAATCACATATCACAATCTACAGGTAAACACCAATAAATGATTGATTGATTAGTTAGAGTTTAACGTCCAATGAGCAATATTTCAGCTATATCAGGACGAGAACAAGTTAATCAATTAAAAAGATTGTAAGGTAAAGAAGAAAGAAATAAAGGCGGAAGGGACAACCGGGGCAACGACTTTTGATTGCCACGGGAAAAAGGGAGAAATGGGTAGGGGCAGGAAATTTAGCCTTCTATGCGACACCCAGTTCGTCTGCTCTCTTTAGAGAAATATAGGGGGACCGCTCGATAGTCCGAAGGTTCATTGGTCCGAAGGTCCATTGGTCCGAAGGTTCATTAGTCCGAAGGTCCATTGGTCCGAAGGTTCGTTAGTCCGATGGCCTATTAGTTGGACAGTTCCATAGTACAAAATTGAATATCAAGAAATTTGACAGTAAATTCGGGCGAAGAAAGGAAATGAAGAGTATTGATCTGTATTTCTTATTAATCGATACCCCCTTATCATCTGAAGCCATTTTGTATCTTTATTTCAATGTATTATTATTATTTATTCTTACCACGTTAGCTTTTAAGGACCATGGTTATAAAGGTTGGGATACGACCATACTCCCTTGTCTTGTAAGAGCTTCTTGATGCAGTAATATCCTGAGACACATACTTCAGAATCCTAATGAACAGGGACGTTTTGTTGCATGTCTTACGATTTCACCTTGTTTTGAAGACCTAGTCTCTGTCAAATCTGACCAGGGGTTGCCTTAAATTTGGTTGCTTTGTACGATATTTCTCCTGGGATCCAGCCAGGAACCTCTCGATTGCGAGCCAGACTCGTTACCACTTGAGCTGTTGAAATATTCTTTTAGTCCA
>MJUU01005145.1:17971-31904 GCA_002080025.1 Modiolus philippinarum
GTGCCCTATCTTTTATATTTATGGTTAAATTCTATCAAGTTATAGTATTGCGGACACTGGTATAATATAAAATAGAGAAAAAGTGACCTATCTTTTATATTTATGGTTAAATTCTATCAAGTTATAGTATTGCAGACACCAGTATAATCTGAAATAGAGAAAAACTGCCCTATCTTTTATATTTATGGTTAAATTCTATCAAGTCATAGTATTGCAGACACCGGTATAATATGAAATAGAGAAAATATGTCCTATCTTTTATATTTATGGTTAAATTCTATCAAGTTATAGTACTGCGGACACCTGTATAATATGAAATAGAGAAAAAGTGCCCTATCTTTTATATTTATGGTTAAATTCTATCAAGTTATCGTAATGCGGACACCAGTATAATATAAAATAGAGAAAAAGTGCCCTATCTTTTATATTAATGGTTACATTCTGTCAAGTTTTAGTATTGAGGACATCGGTTTAATATAAAATAGAGAAAAGGTGCCCTATCTTTTATATTTATGATTAAATTCTATCAAGTTATAGTATTGCGGACACTGGTATAATATAAAATAGAGAAAAAGCTGCCTATCTTTTATATTTATGGTTAAATTCTAACAAGTCATAGTATTGCGGACAACGGTATAATATCACCAGTGCAAAATGATGCATTTTGCACTCATGATAAATTTATAGAGTTATTTCCCTTTATTGTATTGCATATTTTATGTGCAAAGATTCATTTTCTGTTATCAATATTTTCTCTAAATCATTTTAATTATTCTGTATAATTCAAATTTAGTATTTTTATAATCTGAGAATATCAGTTGTTTAGGGATTCTAGATAAAACCTGGATTACAAGCTATATTTAATTGTTGAATCAATTTTTGTATGAGGGATTATAAGATTATGTCATTATTTGTATTTTAGATTTTTGGAAAATATATGAATGCTTTTTTGATCATGGTAAAGCTGTTGAAAATTACTTAGATAAAAAATCGTCATGGATCTTGGTAAATAGGATTATTTCACTTGTCAAAAATAAGGTGCTAATTCAAATTGTGTTGTTTGTAATTAGTGTTAGAAACATGTTTGCTAGACGGATTAAAATTTTATGTTTTGGTTGTTAAGGAAATTATATATAAAAAATGAAGACAGTTTTGAAAAAGTTGAGTCAAATATTCAGTTAATCTTTGATTTAGGCTCTTACACTTAGATTCCGATAAAGTTATCTTTAATTTTTGAATGTGATTGTTGACTATTTCTTGTTATAATTTGTTATTTCAATTTTAAATGTTATTATTTCACCGGAGACAATAAATTATATGAAACGTTACAATTAGTTGGATTATGGATTAGCTAGTTCCCCATTGTACAATTAAATGTGCACCAGGTGAAGATGCAGCCGACAACCATCCCAACTATGGAGCTCATCACCTCGGTCACAGAGTGGTGCGAGACCCGGCTTCGGTTCCCGTGGAAAAACTAATAGGATGTTGACAATGTTTTAAGGATTTTAAGTGCAGGATTCAAGGAGGGCAGTATCAGAGTGGAAGTTGTGATTTATGTCGTACCAGGACAAACAACATTTTTCCAGAAGTTCTGCTGAGGGTGAGTACACCCTTTTATCACATGTGACACATTTTTATTGTTACTAAAGTGAAAAGTTAAATACGCATCAATTTCCTTGAATCCTAAAGCTTCAATAAATCATAAAGTTTTTTTTTATAATAAGAATGAATAACTTCATAAACTCAACCTCTATAGCAACCATTAAATCTGCTATTAAAACAAAAATAAAATTTCTGTCAAAGTAGGAAACCTTTATGTAAATGCTCTGGTTGATACTGGAGCAAACATTTCAGTAATAGGCCGTAAAGTTCTTGAAAGGGCATTTTACAATGGTAGTCGGCCAGAATGGCGGAAGTCAGACATTTCAGTTGTCACAGGTGTCTGTGACACAGTTCACAGAATATTAGGGAAAACTGACCTAGTAATAGATGTAAATGAGTTACAAATGACACATCCATTTTATATTTTAGAAGATTTAAAACTTCAGTTAATATAAGGGCAAGATTTTCTTAATGCTTATAAAGCTACAATAAGTTTTTCAGAGCAAATGGTATCATTTCATGATGATACTACTGTTGCAGCCCTATATTCTAAAAATCAAGCTGAAAAATACATTTGTCTTGCAAAAACTTCACAAACTATAACAATCCCACCTTATTCTGAATGTAGTTTCCCATTTAATTTAGCAAAAACAATAAAGAAAAAGACAGTCATTTTGGAGCCTACACAATATTTATACAATAAGAAGCTGATAGGTAGTAGATGTTTAAACCAAATTAAACCAAATAATACAGTGGCATATCGTCTGCTAAATCCTACAAATGAAAACGTTACATTTAAGCATTGAACAGCACTAGCAAAAGTTTATGCAATTAATGGACAGCCAGTTTTTGATTTAAAATGCCCACCAATTCCTTTAAATGATAATGGTCAAAACAATACAGAAAAGAATGAAGAACTTGAAGTTCAAATTGATACACAAAGTTTAACTAAAGAGCAAAATCTAGAACTTCGTACTTTAATAAATGAAAACAGAGATGTATTTGCAAAAGATGAATCAGAATTAGGCAAAACAAACCTGCATTATCATTCAATAGATACAGTGCATGAAAAACCTGTAAAATCAAATAGATATTCACAGCCCCCCAAAATGCGACTTGAAACAGAGAAACACATAAGAAAGATGCTTGAAAATGATATAATTGAGGAGTCTATGTCCCCATATCAAAGCCCTGTTGTACTTGTCAAAAAGCCAAACGGACAGTACAGATTTGCTGTAGATTACAGAAAG
Organism: Modiolus philippinarum; assembly: GCA_002080025.1. Taxonomy (NCBI): domain Eukaryota; kingdom Metazoa; phylum Mollusca; class Bivalvia; order Mytilida; family Modiolidae; genus Modiolus; species Modiolus philippinarum. Next base: position 20,827 of record MJUU01005145.1, read on the forward strand.
TTTAATGCTGTAACTGAGCTTGTGTCCTTCCCCATACCTAAAATTGTAGAAGTTTTTGACACAATTGCCTATTCAAAAGCAAATATATTTAGTGTTCTTGATCTGGCTTCGGGTTTTCATCAGATTCCACTAGATGAAAAAACAAAGCACAAAACTGCATTTATTACACACCAGGGTTTATATCAATTTAAAAGATTATGCTTTGGATTAACAAATGCCCAGCCACATTTCAGATGTTAATGACAAAAGTTCTCAAAGAATTAAACTGGAAGATTGCATTGATTTACATAGATGATATCCTGGTATTTTCAAAAAGTTTTGATGAGCACTTACAACACTTAAGTTTGGTATTTCAAAAACTACGTGAAGCAAATCTAACTTTACAACCTGTTAAATGTCACTTTGCCGCCAAACAAGTCAAATATCTTGGTCACATAATATCTGAAGGTGGAATTCAAGTTGACAAAATTAAAACAGCTGCCGTTGCAGAATATCAAAGGCCAAAATCTGTCAAACACTTAAGATCATTTTTTGGAATGTGTGCATAAAATAAGTGAGAACCGAACCGTCAATCTAAAAGCGAACAATCCAAGGACAATGGCAACACCAGAAACAAAAAAGGCAGAAAAAAACAAAGACACAACATGGGTACAGCACAGAAAAGAAAAATGAAGACACTCACACACAAAGATGAACAACACGGACCCAATATAAAACCATGGGTGAGATCAGGTGCACCGGTAGAGTCAGCATCTCCTGCTTCTTATGAGACACCCGCCGTGTTGAACATGTCATACATAGTATAGAAGATTTATACATAACTACAGTATAAATTGTGCCCCACTTCACGCTCTACTTTGCAAAAATACTCCATTTTCTTGGCAAAATGAACATGAATTGGCTTTTAACACACAAAAACAAAAATTAACGTCGGCCCCTATACTAGCTTTACCTGACTTTTCAAGGCCTTTTACTCTTGCTGTGGATGCATCTGATGCTGCAATTGGTTATGTCTTAGGGCAGAAAAATAAGGATGGTCTAGAACATGTTAATGCCTATGGTGGTAGAGGACTTCGAAACCAAGAAAGACGTTGGCACATCAACCATAAAGAAGGACTTGCTTTGGTTGAAGCAATAAAAACCTTCAAGGCTTACTTGTCAACTTCCGAGTTTACTGTCTATACCGATAACATTACTATTCGTTGGTTAGACAGTAACAAGGATGCTACAGGTAGACTTGGGAGATGGGCCTTGTTTCTTCAGCAGTACAAGTTCAACATTGTCCATAGACGAGGTACACAGAACAAAAATGCAGATGCTCTATCCCGTAGGGAATATCTAGAAGAGAAAGAAGACCACACTGATGATGAACTTCCTCTCATTGGGTCAATACAGACAACACATAAGGAGTTCACAGCTGTAACATTTGAATACAAATTTGAATCCAGAAAACCCATTCCAGATATCCTGACCATTGAGGCTGAACACAACAATCAAGAGGATGCATTCAGAGTACCAAATCACCAAACACTCAAACAGCTGCAACAAAACGAAAAAGATTTCAAGCCCATATTTGATTATAAGCTGCATAATATTTTACCAGATAATGACAATCATGCCAGGTCTTTAGTTTTTCAAGCAGAACATTATGAAATAGTAGATGGCATATTGCATCACATGTATCAAGAGAGAGCCAGAAACTTGCCCCGGAATCAAAGTATTGTAAAGCAGCTATGTGTTCCAGCAGTTCTTCGGCATGACCTTATGCTATCATACCATGATTGCATAGCCGGGGGTGGTCACCAAGGACAGGAGAGAAATTATGCAGCAATCAGGTCGAAATATTACTGGAAGAATATGTATTCAGATATTGGTTCTTACATTAAAACCTGTGAGGTCTGCCAGCAATCAAAGAACTCAAAACATCGGAGACCAGTTCCACTCCAGCCACTTCCAGTTGAAGAACTATTCTCCAGATGGCATATGGACTTCTTAGAGCTACCAGCGACACCAGACAATTGCAGATATCTCCTCCTTGTTGTTGATAGCTACTCTAAATGGTGTGAAGCCTTTCCTTTAAAATCAATGGAGGCTATTGAGGTTGCAAAGGTCCTTTTTAATGAAATATTTTCTCGCTTTGGTGCTTGTCGAACACTCATTTCGGATAGAGGTCAAAATTTTATGGCAAAACTAGTCAAAGCTCTCTGTGAACTATTCCAAATTACACGCCATTACACAAGCTCCTATCATCCAGAAACAAATGCCACCTGTGAAAGAATGAATTCTTTCATAGCACAAACCCTGCGTACATATTGTAATAAAGATCAATCAGACTGGACAAATTACATCCCAGCAGTCATAATGGCATACAGGTCAACTCCAGCAACTCAGTCCACCGAATTTTCTCCTTATTTTCTTCTTTTTGGCCAAGAAATGAGGCTACCAATTGATGTTGTATTGATACCAAAACAAAATATGGCAAAAGAACCCAAACTGCATTTAATGAGAGTCCTTGACCAACTTAAAGTGTACAGAGAGGTTGCTGCTGAAAATATTAAGCAGAAACAAGAAAAATATGAAACTCAACATGATAAAAAGGCAGAAGACAACACTCTCACTCTATATTCCAAAGTTTGGTTATATTGCAGCAAAGTTCCAAAGGGAAAATCCCCAAAGTTGTTACAAAAATGGACAGGGCCATACACAATAATATATCAAGGGCCAAATAATACTTTTAGACTCAGGAATGATTCAAACAGAAAAACTATTAAGTCACTTATACATGCTAAACGGTTAAAACATTATCATGATCCTGCACAAAGACCAAATTACTTTCTTCCTGAATATCAGGACCTTGAATTAAATCCTGAAGAAATAATTGAGCAAGATTTCAATGAAGGTCAGGATAATACACATACCAATACTGAAGATGAAACTGATAATGAGAATGATATGCCTAATCATTCTCAAAATCTCTCACAACACCAACATGATTGGGTTGACAACGATGCTAGGCTATCTCAAAATAACAATAATTCTCAAAATATTGGGAAAAATAATGACCAGCAATCTTTCAGCCAATCTCAAAGAAATAAAAATAAAGATCAATCCACCAACAAATCTAAAAATAATACAAAGGGTCCAAAGACTAAAAATACTGAACCATTTAAAGAGGAACAAATTGAGAAACTAATGGAATATAGTCTGTATCAAGGCAAACCTATTTATAAAATAAAATTCACTGGGCAATCAGGTACTTCCTGGCAAGATGGGCAACTAATTCCACAAAATCTTAAGCAAAATTACCATAGATTGTATAACGCAAAAGGTCGAAAAAGGAAAAGACTAAATAATAAACATAAATATTTTGATCCAAAACAAGTTGAGCAACAACCTTATATTCAATCCATACAGAAAGATAAGCCATGTTCAAAAGTTTACTTTGTTTCATTGGATAGAAATCAAAAAGAATCAAGATATGGTGTTCAAAAACCAAATGGTGACAAACTCAATTCTATGTTTTTGAGCAATAACTTGCCCCCTGAAATTTTTAAGGGTTTTTTAAGCCTTTTAAAACAGAAAGAAATTGAGTGTATAAAATCAAACCACCCCTTAAACAAAGGAAGTTCATTCCAGTGTCATTATATAGTATCTATACTGGTCAGTTTCTCCATCACTTTACACCAAGACAATGATTCAGACTTAAATTAATTGAGCATTACATCAGAGCAAATGGGTTTGACCCAGATCTCTATTAGACACAAATTATTTTTGAAGTGTCCTCAGTACATTTTTTTTTCTCAGTACTGTGAAACATACGATTCAGCAATTTATTTCTTACGTACAGAACAAATTGTACTCCTAAACATTTTTCGAACATGTTTTTGGTGATCACAGGACAGGAGTTGACCTCATCAATCAAATCTTATCCTGGAGATCTCTGGTAAAAGGGAAGTGATGAGCCTATTCACCAGAAAAATAAAATTCTAAACGAATCTTTGCAAAATAGCAACTTTAAGCTATCAAAATGCATTGCTGGTTCTTCATTTTAGCTCATGCTCACCTGAAGATAAGTCTTACTTTAAAAATACATACTTGTATTTATACAATTAGTTTCCAAATACATACTATTTCTAAAATGCACGCATAATAAAGAGAATTGACAAAAAGAATTTCAAGCAAATCAGAAAATTAGTATTTATCTATCCAATAAAACATAATAAGCTAGGTGTAAATATTTAAGTGTCACATGTGCAGGCTGTACTTTACTATTGTCAATGTTGCAAATGTCATGATTCTCAGAAGTTACCAGAATTAAGAAGAAAAGAAGAAAAAGCTGAATTCAAAAGTTAAAACGGAGTACAGAAAGCCATTACCAGAATTAAGAAGAAAAGAAGAAAAAGCTGAATTCAAAAGTTAAAACGGAGTACAGAAAGCCAGATTATGAGCAGAAGTGAGTTTCCCTGACTCTGTACCATATACCGAGTATATGGGAAAAGGAAACTTACAGTCAGAACCTTTGGCATAAACCAGGCGACTGGTTCTGACCGTGGTTTAGCCAGGCGACTGGCTGGAAACATTGGTGTTTCTATTTATGTTCGAATGGCATAACCAGGCGACTGGTTAAAATGGTGTAAACCATTATGGTTCCAAACGGTGCTAACCAGGCGACTGGTCAGCGACATATTGTTTCCAAAATATGGACATAAAACGGTATAAAATCAGGCGACTGATTGGAAATACAGCTACGTCCAATACTTGGTTTAGTTAAATGTACGCCAGGCGACTGGTGGAAGGCATCGTGGTGTACCAACCAGGCGACTGGTAAAAGACAATGGCATCTCCTTACTGTACCACTCAGTATTGAGGAAGGAATGTCATTGTTCTTAATATTCGACTTTAGTCGAATCTGTATCCAGACAAAGGAAAATCCAAAACAGATGACTAAATACCGAAGTTACTGTGAATTTAAATTCTGCATATGCGCATTTCGACAATTTATGTCTCTTCAGTGCAGATAAAATCTAAACGTTTGGAAGACCATAAACTCAAAGATGTTAAAAAACTGATAGAGAACAAATAACCAATATGATCTAAATGTCAAGCTAAAATCAGCTAAGGACAGAGCTTTGCATGAGGGACATTTAATTACACAAATTAGAAAATTAATGTAAAATTATTGCTTCATTTACGGTTTATACTTATTTTATTTGTTTTATGAAACATTTGTCTTATCAAACAAAGTCGAATTGTATATTTAAAAGTATGTGTTATGATTTTTTTTGTTATGATGAATATGATATGATGCTTCATAATTTCAACATGACTTGACAAGTCATATTTTATTTTATTGTGTTCATTAATGCTATGGATAAAGCTCATTGATTATGGCTATTTATGATCATCATGTTTATTGTATGATTTAATTCACTATTGTCTTACATGTCTTCTAGATTTTATGTATTCATGTATTAACATTTATAATTTGTTTTTTTTATAGATCAGTATGTGTTGTGTGTAACAGTCAAACTTATATCAAAATGATAATTGTCTTCGTTTCTTTTCTTTTTTTTCTCCACAGCTCATATGTCGTAACTTTGAATCCAGTGTTTAGGCACAAGTTTAGTGGATTGTAATTCGGGTATTGTGCAATTTTTTTTCCTTTCAGTTTAAATTATTTTGGCTTATATTTAGTTCTCAGAACAATTAATACAAGAAAGAAGACAACAATGGTAAATCTCACACTATAAGTGTTTGCAATGATTTGAGATATTTGGTTACCAGAATTAAAGTTTGGAATCGCCAACCAACCTTTGATTTCTTGGTATCTTCTGAATGGGAATGGCGAGCCCATACAGAAGTTCAAAATTGAAAAAAAAATTAAGAAAGCAGATTTGCTTTTGTTAAACCATTGTTTTCTTTCATTTTTCTACTGATCATTTTTGTGGTTATGAATATCCCAAGTTGTTTATTCATCAATAATAGTTTGATTTCAGTGCTGATATTTTTTTATTAAATGATATGATACATGGTTATTCACTGATTAGCAATTTAATAATTCTTTTTGGCATACATGTGTGTTTGTGTGTAATGTCAATGACTTATGATTCTGTTGATTATTAATTTTGCATTATTTGTTTCAATATCATTTACAAAATATTATGTTCTATAGATGTTTATCATTCACATTTACTTTAATATGCAATGGTTTCTGTTTGTTTTGATTTATTTGTGTTTGTCTTCATTTAAAAGGCATATTGATATGTCTTTAACTTGCATTTCATACATGCATTATGTATTGCTTGCTGATTTTTTTCCCCTATTTGCTGGTTCTTACACAGAGATTTTTTTATCGTTATTTTCACTTTTTGGTATGTTTGTTTACAGTTATATTTCTGTGCAATTTTTTTCATCATGGTATTTGCTAAATTTTTAAAAAAATTTAAGATTTCGGAGAAATTTTGGTGAGGAAGGGAGAGTATATCACCAGTGCAAAATGATGCATTTTGCACTCATGATAAATTTATAGAGTTATTTCCCTTTATTGTATTCATTTTCTTGTATTTTATATTTTATGTGCAAAGATTCATTTTCTGTTATAAATATTTTCTCTAAATCATTTTAATTATTCTGTATAATTCAAATTTAGTATTTTTATAATCTGAGAATATCAGTTGTTTAGGGATTCTAGATAAAACCTGGATTACAAGCTATATTTAATTGTTGAATCAATTTTTGTATGAGGGATTATAAGATTATGTCATTATTTGTATTTTAGATTTTTGGAAAATATATGAATGCTTTTTTGATCATGGGAAAGCTGTTGAAAATTACTTAGATAAAAAATCGTCATGGATCTTGGTAAATAGGATTATTTCACTTGTCAAAAATAAGGTGCTAATTGAAATAGTGTTGTTTGTAATTAGTGTTAGAAACATGTTTGCTAGACGGATTAAAATTTTATGTTTTGGTTGTTAAGGAAATTATATATAAAAAATGAAGACAGTTTTGAAAAAGTTGAGTCAAATATTCAGTTAATCTTTGATTTAGGCTCTTACACTTAGATTGTGATTCCGATAAAGTTATCTTTAAATTTTGAATGTGATTGTTGACTATTTCTTGTATTATTTGTTATTTCAATTTTAAATGTTATTATTTCACCGGAGACAATAAATTATATGAAACGTTACAAAATGTACAAGTAGTTGGATTATGGATTAGCTAGTTCCCCATTGAACAATTAAATGTGTACCAGAAGAAGATGCAGCCGACAACCATCCCAACTATGGAGCTCATCACCTCGGTCACAATAATATGAAATAGAGAAAAAGTGCTCTATCTTTTATATTTATGGTTAAATTCTATCAAGTTATAGTACTGCAGACACCGGTATAAAAAGAAATAGAGAAAAAGTGCCCTATCTTTTATATTTATCGTTAAATTCTATCAAGTTATAGTAATGCGGACACCAGTATAATATAAAATAGAGAAAAAGTGCCCTATCTTTTATATTAATGGTTAAATTCTATCAAGTTTTAGTATTGCGGACACCGGTTTAATATAAAATAGAGAAAAGGTGCCCTATCTTTTATATTTATGGTTTAATTCTATCAAGTTATAGTTTTGCGGACATCGGTTTAATATAAAATACAGAAAAAGTGCCCTATCTTTTATATTTATGGTTAAATTCTATCAAGTCATAGTATTGCGGACACTGGTATAATATGAAAAAGAGAAAAAGTGCCCTATCTTTTATATTTATGGTTAAATTCTATCAAGTTATAGTACTGTGGACACTGGTATAATATGAAATAGAGAAAAAGTGCCCTATCTTTTATATTTATGGTTAAATTTAATCAAGTTATAGTATTGCGGACACCAGTATAATATAAAATAGAGAAAAAGTGCCCTATCTTTTATATTCATGGTTAAATTCTATCAAGTTTTAATATTGCGGACACTGGTATTATATTAAAAAGAGAAAAAGTGCCCTTTTCTTTTATATTTATGATTAAATTATATCAAGTTTTAGTATTGCGGACACTGGTATGAAATAAAATAGAGAAAATGTGCCCTTTCTTATATATTTATGTTGAAATTATAAGAAAATTTTAGTATGTTTAAATCTAATTTAAAAGTAATATATCTTTTGTTTGGTTCATTACTACGGTATATATCAGGACTTTTTTATTTGACGTAAATTATTTTTTGATTAAACATTGTTTATTTATAATTGATTTATTTTTCTGACAAAATTACAACATTTTAAGCTTTTGTCGACCCTACTCTGATATTGTTACGGCAAAAGTGGAGACAGTTCCCGGGAGAAAGTTCTGTTATCTGTTATCTGTTATCTTCACCTCCAATATTGGAGATCGTGGAATGTCCACTTGCGAGGGTAATTAATAAAATGTCTATACACTTAAAAAAAAAAAAAAAAAAAAAAAAAAAAAAAAAAAAAAAAAAAAAAAAAAAACTGTTCGTGCGCATAAAATAAAACAACACTTCCACCATATGTACAATACGTGCGTATATTCACAGTTACGTCCCTTTTCCCAATGAAGGAGTCAAATATATACAATATGAATTTATGTTCCAAAGTTTAACGAAAATAGTATCAACCTGTAGCTGAGTTTTCACTAAGTTTATTGTGCACTAATGTAAAGTAATTCAGGTTGATTAGGGGGGTACCCTGCCGGTGTTGTTTTCATAGTTGTAAGCATCTTGTATCGTAGACTGTGCAGATTAAATATATATCTCCTGCAATAAGATTCTAGCTGAGATATAGCTTGTGTTGTTAGTTGTCTACGTTGTTTTTGAACCGGATTTAAGAGGGTAGAGCAGTCCAGTATAATTTGAATCTTTTCCTCGTTTGTTTTATATTGTAAGTCTGAATTTGTTATCCTATAATATTCGTCATATAGATCAGTAATGATTGATGTTCTTGCATTTTCTAGCAGTGGACATTTCAGTATAAAGTGTTCAATGTCTTCGTTGTAAGCTCCACATAGTAGACAAGTTGGATCTACATTGCTATTCTGAAATTTGGCTCTAATGCTTTGTAGTATGTATGTTCCACTTGCGATTTTGATCTTTACTGGTATGCGTATTGCATCAATTGTTGAAGTTGTTTGTAAATGTATCAATGGATGCTGCTTTCCTGGACTGAAAGACTGAATATTTAGATAACAAAATAACGAGATACATGAGTATGTGAGCTGTTAAAAGGGATGAATTTATAATCTAAAATATCACCTAAAGATTAAAAAAAAAATAGAAACTGTAGGTTAGCATAATATTGTGATAGATCAGTTATATATTTCTTCCAGTAGGCACAGACATTGGTGTATACAGTTCGTTTCCACTACTCTTTAGTATATGGCTTTTCCAGTAAGCTGTAAATATCATTTAGGTCGTATCTCCATGTCGTATGTTCCACTTGCGATTTTGATCTTTACTGGTATGCGTATTGCATCAATTGTTGAAGTTGTTTGTAAATGTATCAATGGATGCTGCTTTCCTGGACTGAAAGACTGAATATTTAGATAACAAAATAACGAGATACATGAGTATGTGAGCTGTTAAAAGGGATGAATTTATAATCTAAAATATGACCTAAAGCACAAAAAAAATATTTAGATATACTGTAGGTTAGCATAGTATTGTGATAGATCAGTTATATATTTCTTTCAGTAGGCATAGACATTGGTGTATACAGTTCGTTTCCACTGCTCTTTAGTATATGGCTTTTCCAGTAAGCTGTAAATATCATTTAGGTCGTATCTCCATATGATTCTCTTTATTTCGTTGACAGTTTTACTGTCACTATTTTTTATAGAAAGCTGACTTCTTGCAATTTATTTTTCTGCTGATGTTTCTGGTTGTAGAAATATGTTATACATAAAAGTTAACATTTTGATGTGAAGTTGTCCTTCTATTGGTATTATACCCGACAGTTTATATGGTAAGATATCGGAAGCATTTTGTGGAAGTGATAGTTGCTGTTTGAGCATTCGCTTCTGGAATTGTTCAAGTTTGTTCAAGTTCTTTTTGTCTGGGATTATGACTTCAAGCCGTATACTCCTTCTCCTATTTCCGGTGTATACCTTATTCCGGTGTAGTCGCGAATTCCGGATTTTCACAGCATTGCGTGTTTGTGAGTGCGCTGGGTTCATATGTCAGTGACGTCAGAAGGTCTGCTATTTTCTACCGTCAACACATAGATGGGACAACTACTATTTCAGCTAATATTGATTATATACACTTACCTTCACGATTTTACTTATATTCACTTAACCTGTGTATTGCATGAAAAGTAAATGAAATATTTGATTGCTTTTTGGGTCCAAAATAAAATATTGTCAAGTCTACATCGTCTGCAACATGTAAAGCTTCCTCAGCAACAGTCACGTGATTTTAAAACGTCAAGATGGTCAAGAAAAAAGTATGGAAAGCTAGATAAACAAAAATAAATGATATTTTTTTCTTTATTTAAAAAAAGGAACGTAGTTGGTGATCTTTGGTTGTAAATTCCGCAAAGATCCACCAATTTAAACATGAAAAAAAATTATATGAATATTTTGGAAAGATTTGGTAAAGAATTTGGGAAATGTAAATTAAAGTTTTTTTTTTCTTAATTATTTCAATAAATTATGTTTCTTATAATAATAATAATAATAATATTAATAATAATCATAATAATAATAATGAAATAACATTGATTTCTTTAACTTAAAGATAAATGTTATTCAAATAAATGTTGTGTTTTATATGCTTCTTTTCAATCTAGTGTACTAATATGTCGTTTTGATTTGTTGATCTTAAATATTTATGTCCGTTTTGGGCCTCCATACACTACTTTACTTTTGCACCGGAAATGGGAGAAACGTCAACAACGCTAAGTGTGATTGACCTGTGACTTTTAATCAAATGTTCAAAAGATAGATATTCGAGTTTGTTTACCGTTGTATGCATCATTTAACAGAATGATATCTTTATTTTTTACTGATAGTTACAGCGATGGAAACGTGCAACATTCCCAAAATAGCGCTCATCTTGTGAATCGTGTGCGTTCATCG
>MJUU01005147.1:0-18184 GCA_002080025.1 Modiolus philippinarum
TAGGCATCGCTTCCCTTGTTCCTTCGGTATTCTACTGCCGTTGTTTGAAACAATAATGTGGCCATCTCAAACTTCAATTGAAAAACAGTATGTGTTATGTTGTGACCAAATTCAATAAACTCTTTTTGAAAGGAATTTATTGTATTTTGTATACGTTTTAAGACTTCTCTCCATGCCGTAGGTGTAATGTAATTAGAAGTTGAAATGATATTTTATAGTAAGAATAAGTTTAAATTGGTGTGCATTGCTTAATCCGCGTCCAGGGAATTTAAAAAGAGGGATTCAATTAAGAAATGAAAGAAAATTTTTGGGATACTTGTTAGTAAAACATCAGGATATTCATTAAAAAATACATGATTGTCAAAATGGGGGTTCCAACCCACGCAACACCCCCTTTTGGATCCGCTAATGGTTTTTTAAATTAAACCTAAGGTCCTGTTAGTTTTCGAACTAGAAGAGACTGCATTAGTTCAAACTCCGTCAGTACCATTTAGTTTCTTTCCTTTATAGTTCTAAAACGTTGAATTTCAGTGAAAGTGCTATAGAGATAACAGACTAGCATGAAAATACATACAAACATGAAAAGCAGTGATCGAGGAGATATGCTATAGACAAAAAACTACATACACACCAACCATCTAAATCTGTTTATTACATATCAATACACGTTCTAAACATGATGTTGCATGAATCTAATGAAACACCTACACACAAGTGTATGACCCTGGGCAGAGAGGGTCGGGGATACTGTCTTTATATGTTGTGGTTTGAGTATGAGTAAAGGTTTACTTTTTGTCATCTTGCTGTATTAAAGATGGTGTTTTATATGCCAGATATACTGAGACGCCAGATATACTGAGACATGCTAACTGTATTAAGCTTCCTTCTCTTAACGATCAATCAAAACCGGTTTTGTTACTTTTTGTAGGCTTGTCTTTCTTTCATGGCCGGAATCCCTTTTGGAAACTCCCTTGGATCCCTCCCCACCTTTTCAGTCCATCGTTTCACTCCCACCTAGGTACCAACAACACCGGTTCGATTTTTTACTGGCACATATCGTTCTTTCATACATCACAAACGTTCACTTTTCCTCCTTTCTAAAAACAATTAAAAGATTTTCTGACCGTTTATTTTTCTTTCGTAATTAGACATAAAACGTTAATTTCTTTCCTATTTATACTGTTCTATTACAAGTATTACACCCAACCAACAAAACCGAAACTCAAAAATTAAAAAAATGCGTTAAATATTTGATACCTAATTGATTCGTTTTGGATTGACAGCTCGGTTCTAACGTACTCAAATTCGACACTTTTATAAATGCCCCCCGATGAAACTGTACACCGTGCAATCAGGGTAGCGACTAACTGTACGCAGGGTAGTGCAAAACAAACCAAAAGTAGGCATGCAGACGAAACAAAGTTGATTAATTTTATCATTTTATATGGACATTATGCTTTACTTCGATTATTATGAGATTTGGGGGTGCCAATTAACATTTTGTTACAGTTGTAGGTTGTTTTGATTGCTTATAACTGTATAATTAGCAAACGTTTTACTGTACGCACGCAATTTTCACCAGGGTAGGACTAAGCGTACAGTAGGTAGCGACTAACTAAAAGTCGAAATGTACGCAGGGTATGACTAAGTTTACAAACAAATACGCGTATTATGCCCTACAAAGAGTATATGTTCACCCTGAATGGAACCTAAATGTTAATATGCAATTGCTGAGGGGGTTACAGGGGTCGGGAACCGAGAGTAAAGGGGATGGGAACCGGGAGTTAATGGGGAGGGAACCGGGAGTTAAAGGGGAAGGAACCGGGAGTCAAAGGGGTGGGAACCGGGAGAATAGAGAGACGGAAAAGCGGGAGTAGAAAAAATTTTGGGGTCGGGAACCGGGAGTTAAAGGGGAGGGAACCGGGAGTCAATGGGGTGGGAACCAGGAGTCTAGGGGGAGGGAACCGGGAATTGCCGACCCCTGTCCACCCCCTAATTGCTTTGAGCTGTTTTGTTTACTTGGACTAATGTCAGTATCAATGGTATAATGAAAGTTTGTAGATAAAGGACAAAACACCATAAGCCACAGTCATGTGAGCTGGCCATGGATAAGAAAATTTTTTCTAGGTACACATAAGTTGCAACATTTATTATATGTGAACATTTAAATACGGGACTTTTGAATCGCTTCACTCCGGAAACAGTTTTATTTTTATACGTAAAAAATCAATATATATATCAATGAACTGAGAGGGAATCGGCACTAATTAATGAACACTATTGAGCTATTTATATTTAATCGATTTGCAGCGCTTCAGGTTAATTTTTTTTGTCAATCAAAATTTAGTTTAAGACTGTCAGGAAAAAAATATAAATAAACTTCAATTTCATAATTAGTTTGTTTTTCCCGGTTTCCCTGTAAGTCGGGTACTAGAATTGTTTGCTGTAGGCACGTTCCGAAGAGAAGAAAAACAAGGCTTTTCATTGCTTAGTGAAATATATGCTAAAGAGTGTGTTTCGGTCCGATTTCCTGCATTTGAAAAAAAAAATGAATTCCATCATCAACGAAGAACTTGAAAAGCATGCATTCTATTTTTGACAGAAGCATATATTTTTAGAGATTTAAAAGCTCGATTTTTAATAACTTGCAAGGTATAGAATTGTTTTCATACGACATCAGTAAGGGATTACTGGTAACATAATAGCAGTTAATTAGGGAAAGCACAATCAAATACATGCATGTTTTCGAAAATTCCGTCACATTTTGAATTTTGTACGACACATTCTATATTTAGACAATATGGTTCAGAGATCCCCAGAAGAAGTTAAGGTGTGTTTTTTATGTCTGTGAAAAAAAGAAAAAGTGAATACATCAAATAGAAAGCTTGGTTACAGCGTAATGACATATAAACAACGCCATTGAATATAATATGGTATCTTCATTGACAAACAGTATGAGAATATCTTCAACAAAGTGCAAAAATGTACAGTTTCTTTTATTTAGGGAGTATGTCAATGATTCAAAAATAATAGATTAGTCTTACCCTGCGTATTGCTTAGTCGCTACCAACTGTACGCTTAGTCCTACCCTGATTTTTTGGTGTACACTAACTCTTTTGGTTATTTTGACTTTATTAAAAACATATACGCTTCCATATTTGATACAAATAAAGGTTAATAGTGTAGTTTTCCTTTACAATTGCCAATACACATTTAAATATGTAACAATGAAGTTACTTTTCGTCTGCATGTCTATTTTTGGTTTGTTTTGCACTAGCCTGCGTACAGTTAGTCGCTACCCTGATTGCACAGTGTACAGTTTCACCGGGGGTGTAAATGTAGGAATTAATTTACGGGGAAGTGCCTTAAAAGAAGTAAGGGGGTGATTAATCTGTCAGTTAAAAAATCCCCTACAATAACGATCTAATGAAATTGTTTTGACAAATTTGTCCATTGTGACATGATCTTGTTCACACACAAACCCAGTTGACCTTATATTAAATTTAAAAGACGCGAATTAAGGAATGCACACCAATTTAATCTTATTCTTACTATGGTCTGAGTAGTAATTACATGCGAATAAATTCCATTCAAAAATTAATACAGTTCATGAGTTTATTGAATTTGGTCACAACATAACACATTATTGATGCGTTAGATCTCTACTTCCGAGACGAAAACGCGAAAACGCGAAAATGCAAAAAATGCGAAAACGCGAAATCGCAAAGGCGAAAACGCGAAAACATGAAGTGAAATTCATTTCACGTTTTTGTGATTTCGCTTTCGCTTTTTCGCCTTCTCGATTTCGCGTTTTCGCTCTGTGGAAAGTGAAAGCAGAAAACGCGAAAACGCGAAATGGCCGCATCGGGCCACCATAAGAAATAGCTAAATTTTTATAAAAATTTACTGTTTTTTCTCAAAATTCTAACCTACTAAAAATACTGAGGCTTCATTCTGTGCATGACACTCGGTGGATGTACTTGGTACTGGATTTGTCTTCCTATTTCTATTTTCGATATTTTTGATAAATGAGTACTTTTTTTTACTACTTTAAAATTATGGCTTTCCACATTATTTGATTCTAATGCTGCTGATGAGAGGTTACTCCTTGAAACACGTGTACAGCATAAAGAAATTTAATGTTTATTTTGCAACTCCGGTATTTATGTATTTTGCAAGACGATGGCGTAGACATGCTGAAAGGACAAGGCTCACAAAGGATCGAGATGTTCTAAAAGGTCAGCGTTATTTTGTCTAAAAACTGTTCCAACATGGGTTGGAAATGATCAAATTGTTCTTTTCATTGCATTTATGATGTCACTGTGACATATTATCAGAAGAATGCATAGAGAGTTTTCTTATTTCCTGGATTTCAAAGTTTTCACAATACATTTGTCCCAAATTAGGAATCTGAACATTTGAAATTTACAGTGCTATTTTGACCATTCTTAAAACTTTTCCGTTTTAAACATATCGATCCGCTTCAATTTTTCATGTATTCACACGAAACAAGATGAGAATGAGGGTTATTTAAACTGGAGGCTCAGAGACTGAGCCTGTACCAGTCACACACAAATATCTCTAAACCATGCCTATTCTGGTGACCAAAACTTATGTTTATTTGTTATTTGTTTGAATTGGCTTCAGTAGTTTCTTTTTGGCAGATACACCAGAAATGAGCAATCTTTGTAAAGGATCTTCCATACATCGTTCCAAGGGTTCAGAGCAGATGATAATAAGAGGCTCTCGAGAGCCTGTATCGCTCACCTGGGCATTGGCTGACATAAATAAAAGGCATTTCCAATAGGGTCCAATGTTAAACTGTGTTCCCTGCTGGAGGCCACCTTGGATTGGACACTTTGAAGGGCCCCCAGAGGACTTTTGTGATCATGTTTAGTTCCAATTGGTATAGTGGTTTCAGAGACCTAATTCTTTTAATGTAATCTAATATAAACTATCTTAATGCTGGCAGCCATATTGGATGAGGTATGGTCCTCCCGGATATCTTTATTGGAAGGTACCATCACAGTACCATTGTATTCTAATTGGACAAGTCGTTTCAGAAAGGACCTTTAAAAGTGTTTGAATGTGTTATCCATTTCGACCCAGACCACCTTTTAAAGAAAATTTGAGCAGGAGTTTCCCTCATAATATAGATAATAATTATCACCGAAATCAAAACATTACAAGCCAATTTGAAAAAATATTTGGGCTGGGGTTCTCCTTATTAACTAGTAAAATAGAAAAAAAGAAGGGAAACGGGGAATGTGTCAAAGAGACAACGACCCAAAGGGGAGTAATACCAACCCAAAGCCACCATAAGATCTTCAATGAACGGTGAGAAAACTCCACACCCAACGGCAGGTCGGAGTCGACCCCTGAATAAAGAGTAATCAAGTTCAGCGAAATAAACATCATCCTAGACTCCTATAGACATAAAGTAAACTAACTAGAAAAAGACAAGACACACAAAGGCTTAATAAATTTCCTGACTTAGGACAGGCGCAAACCTGTTGCGGCAGGGTTAAACTAGTTTTATTGGGCCTAAACCTTCCCCCTACACCCAATGTGATAAATCAAAAAAAGAAAAAAAACAATCGTAACAACAGCAATAGTTTATCAGCTAGCTCCTGAAAAAAAAATTGCTGGATACCCCGGTAGACAGCAATTTTTTCTTCTAAATCTGTTCAGTTATACTAGATCTTTAATTTTTCGGATGTTATACGGAATCTGCCCAAAATAAGTACAAGGGGCTCTTAAAGGGCAACCTACTATTAACAAAAGCCTTAAAGGATCACATTTTTTACTTTAAAGATCATAGTCTACCCTCGTTTAGGTATGTTGCTTGAAATTACTTATCACGTAAGAAAAAAGTTCACTGCCATAGAAACCTGATAAGCTGACTTCCCTTAAACAAGGGAAATAACTTCAATCAATTCAAATTACGCCTGGGGAACGCCTTCTTGACGATTGGTGTTTAAGATTTTATGCAGACATATAACACCAAATCAGCTTCCTTTTCTACAATTATCCAGACAAAGATGATATCACAATACAATTACAAAATGAGACAAATAACTCACATCCTCCATTCATACCAACAAAAACTTAGAGACCTAACAACATACATACTGTACACATAACTACAGAAGCGTATTGATGTCACATGAAGAAAAAATATCTCGAAATAATTATGAGATAATATCTCATAATAATGAGATAACATCTTATAATTATGAGATATTATTTCATAATATCATGTCATCATTATAAGATAATAAGTCATAAAAATGAGATAAAAATGTCATAATTATGAGATAATAAGTCATAATAATGAGATAAAACATATCATAATTTTGAGATATTATATCATAGTGAAATAATTATCTTTAAATCATGAGATGTTATCTCATAATTTTATGAGATACTAGTTCATAATTATGGGATCTTATTTCATACATACGAGATAGTATCTCATAATTTTGAAGTAATAAGTCATATAATTATGAAATAATGTCTCATAATTATTAAATAAATCTCATATGAGATATTACCTCTTAATTACGAGATTTTTTTTCTTTATGTGTGATGAATTCGCCCCCTTTCATAACAGCTTACCAAAGAAATATTTCAAATTCTTTACTGCAGATTATACTTTTTCAGTCCCAAACAAACTTGCATTCAATAGACCATATCCGAGCTATAGTATCAGGGTTTACCAGACCACGTCACAGTATAGAAAACGTTACGTAATAAAGCCTAACCCGTCATGAAACTATATTGTTGAAGTACATTCTTGGTCACATGGGGTGGACACGTTTGTGACGTAGGGCGGACAAACAACAGCTGGTGAATCTAAATACCAGAACTCGGATATGGTCTATTGCCATTTGATTAATAATAAGAACAAATGAATAACACTTACAGTAATGTAAAGACAATATCGTGAGATATTTAAAACAACAGCAGTAGAATCCCGAAGGAACAATGAAAGTGATGATCACAAAAATCAAAGTACAAAGATAATATGGCAAAAACAGGAACACAGAAAAAAACAAGACAAAACAAGAACGTGAAACAGCCACAACGCACGGAAGCTTAAATTATGATAAAGCTCAATTTTACGTAGAGTTAAAGAGGTGTATCCTGTCTGATTCCTATACCGCTTTTTTATAGACGCGATATAAGACAGTATTATTAAAAAACATTCCGTATGTCAATTCAAATTAACTGAATAAATCAGATATTTATTCATCGTTGTCACTATCGTCCTCAGATTCGTCAAATGATGCTCTAGTACTGCTTTTTTGACACTGTTGAGAACATTTGCAACCATCAGTACATGCCATGCTTTGTGGTACGCAAGAATATCTTCTGGTTGAACAGTTTGTTTTGCAACCATAACAGATTAACAAGAAGAGTGTCTTAGATGTGATATAAGTTTTTCTCTTGAGTGGAAACTGAAGATTTTGTTTACTTGTATATATTTGATAGCATTTCCTTTGATATCCCCCTTTGGGACCATTTCTCCAAAAATCTTTAATTAAATCATGAATTGGAATCATGTCTTCTCCGAAACTTTTCTAAATGTTGCACAAGTCTTGTCAGAAAATTTCACCAAATCTCCCGCTTCACCAGTCTTTTGACATAAACAGTCAGTTGTTCCAATCTAAAGAATTCTTTTTTATTTACTTTTCAAAGAATTCAAATTCTTTTGATTTACTTTTCAAAGAATTTTCTTTTGATTTACTTGTAAAAGAAAAGCTTTTATCAACCATGGTACAAATCAATTACAGAAAAAAAATTATAAAAGAGAAAATTAAAGTACAGAAATAGATACTATGAAAAAATTTGTAACTAAAATAGCAATCAATCGAACACACCTTTAACAATAGACGAGTAGAGCAGGCCCTTCAGTATATATGTTATATGTCCATAGTAAGCCATACCGGTCAACAAAATAATCTAATTAAACAAACATACAAAGAATGTGAATTAAATATTTTTTCAAACTGATAACGATTGAACATGTAAGACTTTTATTCTATATTTAGCAATTTATTTCTATTGACATGTTTGTATCGGAGTAAGATCAAAGTTCCGGATTGATGATATCTATTTTTTTAAATCTTGAATAGCTAAATATTATTTTCTCTGATGCAATGAAAATTATAATAAAATTTGTAAGTATAGTATATCTTATATTTCCACGTTTGATGTGTATTATATAAGCCCAGAATTCACAATGGTTAATAAAATGTCCATCAAAATAGTCATATTTTGTCGTTATAATTAGCGATGTTTTATATTGATATTTAATTGAAAATAATTAGTACATAACCACTATAAACATGTTATTTTCGTTTTCCTGTCCTTTATTTACAATAATATTAAGATATTATTTATCATACGTCTAAAGTCGAACCAAATATGGAATTCGTAACTAGGTAACAGCTCCTGACTAAATGGAGGAGCTCATAAAAAATTATTTTTGTACTACTTTCCGGCATGAAAATTCAAGTATAACAAATCAAAACTTTTAGTTCAAACCTTTAACTATTGAAAAATAGAAAGAAAATGTTGTCTACCGGGGTATCATACAAACTTTGAAATTAGAGAGTGCTTTTGTCGGGCAAAGGATGACAGTGATTGTTAGAGCACTTTGCCAGTTTAATTAATGTTTGTTGACAATCCCGCACCCATGACCAAGAAAGACATGGATGTAGCGTTGCTCGACAATTAGCAAAGAATTCCGCTTAAAAATGTGCTAGGGGCCGTCTTGAACTTACTATGAGGTATGAGCAAAGCTCATTGTTGAAGGCCTCATGGTGACTTCAAGATGAAGAACAACAATAAAAGCGTTGTTCCTTTGCTTGTTTTTTACCATGTATTTGTAGAGACTTTGTCTCATGTGCATTTACTCCATATCCTTTTATTCACCCTTTTGTATTTGGCTGATAGACTATAAAATTCAGTTGGCAACAGGACTGAGTCAATTGTGAAAAATGAAACTGAAAGAACTAAATATATGGACATAAACATGAAATCACAAGAGACTACTATTTCTGAAAACAAAACATAAAATTTAGCAGAATACTTTTTTTTCTAAAATTTCAGTTTTCTTGTTCAGTTTCCATCTCAACAAAAAGCTCCACCGTCCATTACAACCCACAAATGAACACCATGTTAACAAAAAATGGACAGAGGTTCCCCTTATAATCAAGGTAATACATATTGCTGAAATTTAAACATTTAGAGTCCCCTTTAAATATTTGGGCAGTGGGGTCACCTTGTAATTTAGTTAATACATACTGCTGAACTCAAAAATAAAATATCTAGCAGAATACTTTCTTCTCTAAAATTTCAGTTTTCTGGTCTGGTTTCAATGGCTACTGAGATCTCCACCATCCATTACAACCAATATCAGACCACGATTCAATTAAAAATTTTGAGAGGGGTTCCCCTTAAAATCCAAAGGGTCCAACCTTAAAACTATGATCCCTGATGGCGGCCATCTTGGATAAGGTACAGACCGGGGGGTACCTTTTTTGGATGGGACTATCCAAGGACCATTGTGGCTAAGTTTGGTTTTAGTTGGACTAGTAGTTTCCGAGAAGAAGATGTTTTTTCATAGGGCCCAATATTAAAACTATGTTCCCAGCTGGTGGCCATCTTGTATGAGGCATGGACCGGCGTGATACCCTTTTTGAAAGAGATCATCTAAGGACCATTGTGACTAAGTTTGACTCTAATGGGACTAGTAGTTTCTGAGAAGAAAATCTTTGAATGTCTTAACCATATGGTTCAATATAAAAACTATGTTCCCTACTGGAGTCTGGCGGCCATCTTGGATGTGTTACGGACCTGCCGGATACCCTTTTTGGCAGGTACCATCTGAGGACTATTGTGACTAAGTTTGGTTATAATTGGATTTGTAGTTTCTGAGAAGAAAATCTTTGAATATCTTTTTTATAGGGTCATATGTTAAAACTTTGTTCCCGCTGGCGGCCATCTTGGGTGACGTATGGACCTGCCGGATACCTTTTTTTTAATAATGGGACCATCTAAGGACCACTGTGGTTTGGTCTTAATTGGACTGGTAGTTTCTAAGAAGATTTTTGAATGTATTTTATATAGAGTCCTATGTTAAAACTATGTTCCCTGCTGGCGGCCATCTTGGATGAGGTACGGACCTGCTGGATAAATGTTTTGGAAGGGACCATCTAAGGACCATTGTGCCTAAGTTTGGTTATAATTGGACTAGTAGTTTCTGAGAAGATCTTTGAATGTATTTCCATAGGGTCCAATTTTGAGACTATGTTCCTAGCTGGCGGCCATCTTGGATGAGGTACACACCTGCCGGATACCTTTTTTGGAAGGGACCATCTAAGGACCATTGTGACTAAGTTTACTTATAATTGGACTAGCAGTTTCTGAGAAGAAGATCTTTGAATGTATTTCAATAGGGTCCAATTTTGAGACTACGTTCCCCGCTGGCGGCCATCTTGGATAAGTTACGGATCTGCCGGATACTTTTTTTGAAGGGACCATCTAAGGACCATTGTGACTAAGTTTGGTCATAATTGGAGCACCTGATGTCACTCGTGATTATTGAGAGTTCACACTGTTAGTGCTTTAGTTTTTTGTGTTGTATATGTAATGTTCGTGTGTTTTGTGGGCATGTGGTGTCTTTGGTCTTCCGTCTTTTGGTGTTCTTGCTTTTGTCTTGTCTCTGGACTTTGATTTGTGTGATCTTGTGCTTTGTTCCTTCGGTAATTTCTACTGCCGTTGTTTTGGACTTGTATCTGAGAAGATGTTTGAATGTCTTTTCCATAGGGTCCAATGTTAAAACTATGTTCCCCATCGGTGGCCATCTTGGGTGATGTACGGACCTGTCAGATACAATTTTTAAAGGGGACCACCCAAGGGCTATTGTGACCAAGTTTGGTTTCAGTTGGCCCAGTGGTTTCAGAGGAGAAGATCTTTGAATGAAAAGTTTATGACACGGACGGACGGCAGATGCCAAGTTATGGCAAAAGCCCACCCTGGCATAGCCAGGTGAGCTAAAAATGAGAATTTCCCCTAATGGCCAGTTTTAAACTATGTTTCGTGCTGGTGGGTATGTTTATGTAGGATTGGACCGAAATTAGCAATTTTTGTGGAGGATCTCCCTCAAGAACATCATTGCTATAAAGTTTGGTTGAATTTGCACCATTTTTCCCCTGCCAGTAGTCATGTTTTTTTTAATCACATTGAAAGTAGCAATTTTTGTATGGACCTTCAATCAATCATTCCTGTAAAGTTTTGTTGAATTTGCTTCAGTTGGTCAAGAAGAGTTAATCAAAATAAGATTCTCCCATTGGGTCCAATGTTGAACTTTGTTCGCGCTGGAGCCATGGTTTTTTTTGTTTTGTTTTATTGGTCAGAACAAAATAAGTGTTGCGAGATGGTTATATAATGCAAATATACAACAGTCATTAGAGTGTTTAACCACCTGAATTGGGCAAAGTTAAAACAAAAACAAAAATAAGAAAACATTAATTATCTTTTAAATTCAGACGTTTACTTATTTTTGTTTTTATTTTTACTTTGCCCAATTCAGGTGGTTAAACACTCTACTGACTGTTGTATTTTTGTCAGATCTGGCAGAAATTAGCAATCTTTGTAAGTACCTTCCATACACCATTCCAAAACAGTTAAATCGACTTTGCCATTAGTTTCAGAAGAGATGATGAAAATGATGTGCTGGCGACCATGTTTTTATTTATATAAAATCGGAACGAAATGAGCTACTTTTGTAAAGGACATACTGTATTACAATTAATCATTCTTGTAAAGTTTGGTTGAATTTGCTTCAACAGTTTCTGAAGAGATGATCCAAAATGAGATTTTCCCATTGTGTCCAGTGTTGGCACCAATGTTTTTTGTCGATATCGAAAAGAAATCTTAGTACAGGTCTTTCCTTTTATCATTCCAGTACAGTTCAGTTAAATTGCTTCAATAGATAGTTTCAGAGGAGTTTATGAAAATGTGAAAAGCTAACAGACAGATGGGCAGACACCAAGAGAAAGCAATAGCTCACACTTACTTTTCGGGTCAGTAGAGCTAAACAAGAGGCTCTCAAGAGCCTGTATCCCTCACCTGGACCATGGCTGACATATGGCATTTCTAATAAAAAAACAATGTTAAAATATGTTCAGCTGAGGTTACTTTGGATTGGATGCAGACATGTAAGACACAATTTTTTTGGGGAAAAGGGGGGAGGGCAAGGACTATTGTGATCAAGTTTAGTTCCAATTGGATCATTTGTTTCAGATACTTTATTCTTTCAATGGAATACAACATAAACAATGTTCCTGTTGTTGGCCATCTTGAATGAGGTATGGAACTAAGTTTAGTTCTAATTGGACAATCCTTGGATGTGTTTTCATTAGGGTTAAATGTTAAACTCTGTTACTGCTGGCAACAATATAGGATGAGGTGTGGACCTCCCAGATACCTTTATTGGAAGGTAAAATCAAAGTACTGCAATGGCTCTAATAGGAAAAGTTGTTTCTGAGAAGATCTTTGAATGTACATGTTTTTGAATGTGTTATTCATTTCAACCACCCTTCTTTAATAATTTTGGCAGGGGCTCACCTTATAATCTAGGTAATAAATACTGCTGAAATCAAAACAAGACAAGACCCTTTAAAATATTTGGTAAAGGGATCTCATTTACTAGTTTATAGACATTTCTAAAAACAAAACATAAAATTGTGCAGAATACTTTTTTTTCTAAAACTTCAGTTTTCTTGTTTGGTTTCCATGACAACTAGAAGCTCAACCAAACATTACAACCCATATCAGACCACAAAATTAAAAAAAAATGAGTTCATGGTCCCCTTATAATATAGATAATACATGTTGCTGGAATTAAAACATCCAAGTTTTCCTTTCAAAAAAAAAAATGGGCCAGAGTTCCCCTTATAATCTGATTTACCGGTATACTCAGCTGAAGTAATAAATTAAATATGAAAGAGAAAACCTTTTAATCTCAAATTTCAGTTTTCTGGTCTGGTGTCTCTGTCAACCAAGAGATCCACTTTCCATTACAAACCATACCGGAACATGATTAAACAAGAGGCTCTCAAGAGCCTGTATTGCTCACCTGGGCCATGGCTGACATAGAGAGATGAATGGTATTTCCAATAAGGTCCAGAGTTTAAGCTATGTTCACTGCTAGAGGCAACCTTGGATTGGAATTTAAAATTTAGCAGAATGATTTTTTTTTTAAATTTCACTTTTCTCGTTTGGTGTCAATGGCAACTGGAAGGAAGCACCATCATCCACTATAACCATAACAGACCCCCATTCAAAAAATTTGGGCAGGGTTCCCCTTATCATCTATATACCAGTAATACATATTGCTGAAATTAAATACATTTTGAGCCCCCTTTTAAAAAAAGTTTGCAGAGGTTGCCCTCATAATCTAATTTATACATATTGCTGAAACTGTAAATAAAATATGAAGCAGTATACTTTTTTTCTAAAATTTCAGTTTTCTTGTCTGATTTCCATGGCAACTAAGAGCTTCTCCTAAATCAGACAACAGTTCAAAAAAAAAAAAATAGGGCAGGGGTTCCCCTTGCATTCAAAGTAATACATATTGCTGAAATCAAAGCATTCAAAGACCCCTTAAAAAATAAAAGTGGTAAAGATTGTCCTGATAAATTGCTGTAATTATAACATGTTTGAAAAGGAAATTAAGTTTATAACCTCCCTTTGTTTAATTATCTACCCTTTTAAAATTTTCACTTTTATTATACCCATCTTTAAATTATAGAAACTCCCTAAAAATGTGTTGATGTACATGAGAACTATTTCATATATATAGTACAAGTTCTAGTAATAAAAAATATTTCTGTATGAACAATAAAACTTTTATTACTATTTTTGTTATTAAATCATTTTAAGCTTGAATGTGTTTCACATTTAACCATAGGTGTACCCTACTGGCCACCACCTTGTATTGTAAGGACATAAGTACCTTTATTGGACAGGGCCATCTTGAATGAGGTATGGACCTGTCGGATGCCTTTTTTGAAAGGGATCATCTAAGGACCATTGTTACTAAGTTTGGTTCTAATTGGACTGGTAGTTTCTGAGAAGAAGATCTTTGAATGTGTTTTCAGTTGGGGGTATAGAATTCCATGATAGGGGGGTCAGAATACCATGGAAGGACAGAGAATTAATATCTTGACATACAAGTTACATGTTTTGAAAGAGGGGTTCAAAATCCCATGGTAGGGGAGTCAAAATACCATGGTTGACAAAATGTCACAATTTTCAGATGGGGTCGCAAAATTCCATGGCATGGTGTCAGAATACAATGGCAGCATAGAAAAATTACTATCTTAACATGCAATTTATATGTTTTGAATTGGGGGTTCAAAATACCATGGTAGGGGGGAATCAAAATACCATGGCTTAAGAAATGCCACTATTTTCAGATGGGGTGCAAAATTCCATGATAGGGTGTAAGAATACCATGGCAGGATAGAATATTAATATGTAAACCTAAAATTTTCATGTTTTGAAATGGGGGTTCAAAATCTCATGGTAGGGGATGTCAAAATACCATGGTTAAAGAAATGCCATAATTTTCAGATGGGGTGCAAAATTCCATGATAGAGGGTCAGAATACCATGGCAGGTCAAATTAATATCGTACGTACAAGTTAAATGTTTTAAAAGGGGGGTTCAAAATCCCATGGTAGGGGGTCAAAATACCATGGTTGACATAATATCACAATTTTCAGATGGGGCTGCAAAATTCCATGGTAGGGGTAATACCATGGCAGCATAGAGAATTAATATCTTAACATACAATTTACATGTTTTGAAAAGGGGGTTCAAAATCTAATAGATGGGGTGGGGGGGAGGGGGTTGGGTCAAAATACCATGGTTGACACAATGTCACAATTTTCAGATGGGGGTACAAATTCCATGATAGGGGGGTCAGAATACCATTGAAGGACAGAGAATTAATATCTCAACATACAGATTACATGTTTTGAAAGGGGGTTCAAAATACCATGGCTGACGAAATGCCACAATTTTCAGATGGGGCTGCAAAATTCCATGATAGAGGGTAAGAATACCATGGCAGGGTAGAGAATTAATATCTTAACATACAAGTTACATGTTTTGAAAGGGGGTTCAAAATCCCACGGTAGGGGATTCAAAATACCATTATTGATGAAATGTCACAATTTTCAGATGGGATGCAAATTTCCATGACAGGGGGTCAGAATACCATGGTAGGATAGAGAATTAATATCTCAACATAAGATTTACATGTTTTGAAAGGGGGTTCAAAATCCCATGGTAGGGGATTCAAAATACCATGGTTGACAAAATGTCACAATTTTCAGATGGGGTCGCAAAATTCCATGGCAGGGGGTCAGAATACCATGGCAGCATAGAGAAATTAATATCTGAACATACAGTTTACATGTTTTGAAAGGGGGTTCAAAATACCATGGCTGACTAAATGCCACAATTTTCAGATGGGGGTGCAAAATTCCATGAGAGAGGGTAAGAATACCATGGCAGGATAGAGAATTAATATCTTAACACACAAGTTACATGTTTTGAAAGGGGTTCAAAATCCTATGGTAGGGGAGTCAAAATACCATGGTTGATGAAATGTCACAATTTTCAGATGGGGTGCAAATTTCCATGACAGGGGGTCAGAATACCATGGTAGGATAGAGAATTAATATCTCAACATAAGATTTACATGTCTTGAAAGGGGGTTCAAAATACCATGGTTGATGAAATGTCACAATTTTCAGATGAGGGTGCAAATTCCATGACAAAGGGGGGGGTCACAATACCATAGTATAGAGTATTAATATCTCAACATACAATGATTTTATGCAGTAAATATGTTTTGAATCCATTCTTTTCTCTAAATATTTAATTTTTTGGCCATTTTTCACCTAATTTATTTTGGTGAGCTTCAAAAAGTTTTTGTATTCACAAGAAATGATTACAACATTGAAATTCAACTACTCTCCATCTAAGAGTACCACAAATACGAGTTTGAAGACACAAAACACTACTTTTTATAAACCCCTATTCTATCTCATTTTGTTGCACTCCTGACAATAACCAAAAACATGAAAAAAAAGAAAATACATTGTATATTGAATATAAGAAGCAAAGTAAATTTTTAAGAGAAAATTATAATTAACCTAATCTTGGGGGTAAATGTCAATTTTTTTGGTCCATGTTGGTTAAAGTAAAAAAAAAAATGAGGCATAACATATTTGACATGTTTTACAAACAGTTTTGATGATTTTAGGAATGCTATATCTTTTGTGATACGTTGTATGTATTTTTGCTAAAAAAATCTTCAGATTTACCAAAAAAAAAAAAAAACAGAGATATGGCACATAAAAATGATGCTTAAAATGTCAGGATTGCAACAGTTTTTAAATCCAACTTATACATTTCTATAGTTTTCATTCAATACTTAATTTTCATACATCTTATTGTTAATATATCAAATCCAACCCTTGAAAGTTTTGTTCAAGCATGAAAAAATATTGATGGCTTGACATTGATAAGATTTTTTCTCAGTTTATCCAAAGAAATGTTTAAATCTTTACTGAAATGCTAGATATCTTTACCATTTATTTTTTATTCTACTTCTTGCTTTTATGTCTGAAAGATGTCTTTTTCATTAGTGAATGATATGTGTTCTTAGAATTTTAAAAACAATATATATTAATTTATATTCTACTCCATATTGTTAACCTATAATTGTGTTGCACTCCTGACACAATATTACAACTGCATTCATAATCAACTGCTATGATTGTTTCAGGTCTGAAGTATTTACACTGAAAATAGTAGTGAATATACCATTCAGAAGAAGTACAGTACTAGAAGTACAAAGATGTGACTGCTAAAGAAAATGTACATAAATCAACAATAAGAAGCAGAAAATTCAGACAAAAAGTACAGATCCTAAGAAAACCACAAGCATATGAAAAGGATCAACTGAAAAAAAAAACAAAATAAAACATTTATAAGCTAAAAGTGTAGAAAAGACAGCAACAAAATTGCTGAAATTGGGAAATTAGGAACAAAATGAATGTAAAAAAGGAAAAGTAGGAAACTGACTTCTTATGGCAAAAGAAGTTAACCTTTTTTTTATATTCTTCACTTACTATTGCCATAGTTTAGTCATTTCCCACTTTTCTTTTTCTTTTCATTTTGTTTCTTTTTTCATATCAGCAATTTGTTGCTGTCTTTTCTGCGTTGTTTTATCTTATGTTTATATATTATGCTTTTCAGTTTTCCTTTTTTTAGGACCTATACTTTTGCCTGAATTTTCTGCTTCTTACTGTTGATTTATATACATTTTCTTCTTTTGTAATCCTATCTTTGTACCTCTAGTACTTCTTCTGAATGGTTATTATACCAGTATTCATTGTAAAAACTTCAGCTCTCCAAATCAGACCTGAAACCCACAATAACATATGATTATGAATGCAGTTGTTATATTGTGTCAGGAGTGCAACACATTAAAAGTCTATTATCTAGAATATATATTTTTACAACTTGTATTCAAACTTAAATTATAAAATTCTTTCACAAATGGGCAAGACATCTTCCAGACATAAAAGTAAATAGCAGAATGAAAAAAATGATTTAAAAAATTGAGTATTTTTTAAAGCTGAAAAACATTTCTTTGGGCTAAAATATTAAAAAAATCTGATATATGAAAAGCTGTCAATATTTTTAATGTCTGAATATAACCTTTAATGCTTATAAATGATAAATTAACAATAAGGTATACAGTCATTCTCAGAATTATGTCCCACTTCCACAGCAGAAATGTGAAAAAATATTATTTTAAAGAAACATAAAATGATGATTTTTTCGGGAAGTATTGGCATTTTGGAGTCTATCTGTAAAATTTCCTCCACATATCTCTTTGAATTATTTTTATACAGCAATTTTAGGAGAACCCCTTAAATCCTTGGTAACGGATGTTAAACAGACTACCAGTAATACAATTACGTGATTTTGAACATCGATACCCTGAAATATCATTAGAAAATGTAATGATATTTTTGTAAACAAGCATATATAGCAAACAAAAAATTTGTTTACATTGTCGGACAATT
>MJUU01005149.1:3743-20816 GCA_002080025.1 Modiolus philippinarum
TACAGTGACTACCTTGATAGAGCTCGGTTGCTTACAAATAGGCTACTTAAGCAAGGGTATGTTGCCCATAACTTGAGGTCATCACTACAGAAGTTTTACGGTCGACATCACGATCTTGTGGACCGCTATGAGATATCTGTTTCCCAGATGACAACAGATCTTTCTCTTTGCCAGTAAAGTTTGTTTTTCCTCTACCGGATTTGACTTTACTACCGGAGTTGACATGTTCAACACGGCGGGTGTCTTATAAGAAGCAGGAGATGCTTACTCTACCGGTGCACCTGATCTCACCCATGGTTTTTATTGGGTCCGTGTTGTTCATTTTTGTATATGTGCGTGTCTTCATTTTCTTTTCTGTGTCATGCTCATGTTATGTCTTCGTTTTTTTGTTTTTCCGACGTTGCCATTGTCCTTGGATTGTTCTTTTTAGACTGACGGTTCGGTTCTCACTTACTTTACCTCCTTACTATCTACATTTTTCAATATTTACAGTCAAGATGAATGAAGAGTTAACCTACGGGGTTGAAAGCCAGAGTTCGACTTTATTACAATGGCCGGGAAACTGCAAGTAATGTACAAAGCTCGATATCAAGAACCACTTATTATCCTTGAAAAAAGTAAGATTTAATTGTTTTTCAGCGCATTATAAATTTGTTTTAAAAACAGTGAAAATATGAAAGTATGAAAATGGGATTGACTGATTACACAATTAAGAATCTTTTTCAAAGATTTTCAAATTTGTATATGCTAACACATCAAATCTTTTGTCGATCAACGAATGACAGTGATTGTAGGAGCACTATGCAAGTTAAGGGGGGTACATCTGGGTAAGCCTAAAATTTTCCACTTTTTAAATTTTTTTTATTAAAATATTTTCAGTATTAAATCAACACATATTCATGTCGACTTTAAGCAATTTTCCACAATTTCTGCCGTCCCTTTCTATGTCTAGTGGTCATCAAAGATACCCTGTTCCCTCATATTATTTGGTTCGTTCAGTACTTGATTGTGGTGTATAAAATTGGCTCTAAATAAATTTGTATTTGGTTTGAAATTAATTCAAATGCAAAATTCTGTAGTTTAGATTTGTGAAAGAAAGCATGAATGATGATAGTTAATTTTATTAATTTGAACAGAAATACATGGGTGTTCTGAACAGAATAGGATGATTTTTTTTCTTTTTTTGATCTCAATTTAACACTTCTTGTAAAAAAGTCTGTCGTTTAATTTTCACTTAAAACTGAGAATAGAAGGAAAACACGCATATGTAAGATATATTAAAATTTTAGAAAATTCTACATTCCAATTTTTTCTTAATTTAGAAAAAAGTGGGAAAGAAGTCAATAAAATAACTGAATCTGTGCTATAAATAACCTCCCTTGCAATAAATCCAACTGTTACATATTTTCATTATCATGGGATAGCATTTCATAACTGTAGAGTGCAATGCACTTATAATTATTAACTGCATGTTGGATGGTTGTTTTCGTAAAAAAATGGATATTTATTTGCTGTTTGAAACTTTTTTTTACAATTTAAAATTTTGATGAAACCTATTGTAATGATTCTATTTGTTTGCGTAAGTAATAAAAAGTGAAAAACAGAGTTATCTCCTCATACCCAGGTCTACCCCTTAAATCTGTTTTTTTCGACGATCCCGTACGCTTGACTACAAAAGACAATAATGCAGTGTAGTTCGACAATTAGCAAAGAATCCCGCTCAAAACGGTGCTAGGGGCCCTCTTGAACTAACTATTAGGTATGAGCAAAGCTCATTGCCTCATGGTGACTTCAAGAGCAAGAACAACAATGACAGCGTTGATCCTTTGCTTAGTTTTACAATGTATTTGTAGGTGCATTTACTTCATATCTTTTCAATGTTTATTTGAATCAAAAATTTAATTAATGAAGTGGCGTTTTTTTATTTATCATTTTAATACTAAGTAGTCACTGTTACTTTTATGCACAAAGCTAAATACCGAAGTTACTGTGAATTCAATTTCTGCATATGCGCATTTCGACAACTTTTGTCTCTTCAGTGCAGATAAAATCTAAACGTTTGGAAGACCCTAAACTCAAAGATGTTTAAAAACTGAGAGAGCAAATAACCAATGTGATCTAACCAAAATCAGCTAAGTACAGAGCTTTGCATGAGGGAGATGCAGGATGTCATTTTAAGACTTCACGCTGTAAGTGCTTTAGTTTTTAGTGTTGTATTTGTGGTGTTCATGTATATTGTGGTCGTGTTTTGTCTTTTGTTTCCCGTTACATGGTGTTCTTGTGTTTTTTTTGGACTTAGATTTATGTAATTTTGTGGTTTGATTCTTCGGTATTCTATTGCCATTGTACAGTTAAAGATATAATAATAAAAACCAATTCTAAATCATTAAGGGTAAATCATTAGATAATTCTAAAGTAGAAAAAGAAGAAATAGATATACTAGTAGTAGTAATTTCCATAAACTAATTAATCGATATTCTTACTTCATGTTAGATATTTCGTTTTATTTTAAGCATTGATCCCTCTTTCTCATTGTAAATGAGATATGCATTTACTCCATACCCTTTTATTCACCATACATATCTATATCTTTACCAAAATTAAAAAAATATAACATAAAAATAAAAAACACCAAAAATATATAACTTTACATCTCGATACATACGAACAAACCCTTACCTTGTGGCAGTCGTTTCCTTGTAGCTATTGGTCGATGTTATCAAATGTTAATATGTGTTGAATTTGTAATATATACAAAACTGTCACCTATCAACATTGTCATCATAATGATTATTGTTGTATTAATTTTCATATGAAAATTTTCATATATAGTGTAAATTGATATTTAATAGCAAAACGTTTTTGTCATGCTGTTTTATGTGTCTGAATTGTCGTGTTTTTTTAAATTTTTTTATTCCAGATTTTTCTTTGTCTACCTATTTGCTACTACAGCATTCGTTCGCCACTGTATTTATATATATATAATTCAAGTCAACATTACTGTAATTCTTCCGATTATTGGTCTTTCCCGTTTCCAAAGGAAAGGCCTTTCTGTTTTTTCTCTGATTATCAAAAAAGTCTTTCCCGTGTCAAACTGAAAGATCTTTCTGTATTTCTTTTCATTACTACATGTGTATTATTAAGGTATTTCCCAATTCCAGCGAAAGGATCTTAGAGTAATTCTTATAATTGTTATTTTATTATTCTTCCGTGCTCCTTCTGCTCTGAAAAATCTTTTGTCGTATCATACCGAAACTTACAAAAACTTGCACAGTTACCGGCCATCGAAATCAAAATAAAACCTGAAAAAAGTCTATTTTTAGCAAGGGTATCACCTTGGTGGGTAAAAAACACCTTGTTAGCAGATAAACTCGCCAACTGTAATAGATATCTGATAAAAAATACTTGGAATAATGCTTCCTACATAATTTCGAAGAATTTTTACATTTTGACACAGTAACTTCAGTATTTTGTTATTTGGACCGATTGCATATGTCGTTGACAATTGAAGGGGATGCAAGGTCTTAAAATATTTTTTTATATTTGATATAAAATGTCTTTTGTAATCCTAATCCATTTGTCTTATCTTAATTGGTGAAGCAATAAAAGGTAAAGAGGCTGCTTTCTCATCAAATTTACACACACTGGGGGAGCTCATTATCATATTATCCAGAAGTAATATAGAATCCGCACCCGCATCGAGTGAGAAACGACATTTCTACACTGAAGATAGTTAAATTTTCAAATTTTTAAACGCGAGGCTTGCCGAGCGTTTAAAATGTTTGAAAATTTAACTATCGAGAGTGCAGAAATTTCGTTTCTCACGAGATACGGTTGTGGATTTTATTTCTCTAATGATTTCTGGGAGATTTTGGACAAAATCGTGACCCCCTTTTCTAATCATCCGAAATAAATGTGTTCTTTGAGCGTGACGTCATCACGCATGATCGCCTTTTTTCATGACGGCACAATGGTGAAGTCGGAAAACGGCAAACATTTTTGACGACATGAATTGAATTTCATCCAATCATTTGCCGAGAACAACATTCTCGCTAGAGAGGAGAACATTATTTCTCCAATTTTTCAAGAAATGTGAAAACAGGATAGAAATTAGAGAATGTTATTTACATATCAGCGACTGTTCGCAGTTCAGTTGATCTAAATATACATTAAAATGAAAGATTGAAGAGTAAAGGTTTTTTGGCATCATTATCATTTGGCATCATACTCTCTGTATCAGATTTCTTCTAAATTTTTCAATAAAACAATTTAATTTCAAATGAATTAATGATAAATCATATAGAAGTAAACTAAAGGACTAAATAATATATAAATTATTGTTATTTCAGATCAATTTTAATGGCTTTAATAGGTATTAAAATTGATTTAATAGGTATAAAAGGTTATTTACAAAATATATCGCCCAATTCACCACAACTACAATATTATTAAATTGAACGAATAATTTTTCTCCTTAGAAAATAAATAATTGAAGAAATAAAAGAGTAAGCTGTTCTTCACATTAAAAAAGGCCACAATAACACCTAATCTCATTGAATAAACTAAATGCACAAATAAAAGGATGTGGAGTAAATATACATGGGACAAAATCCATATACATACATGATAAGATTAAGCAAATGGAACTACGCTGTAATTGTTGTTCTTCATCTTGAAGTCACCATGAGGCCTTCAACAAAGAGGAAACACTTCTAACTCATAGTAAGTTCAAGACTGCCCCTAGCAGCGGTTTGAGCGGAATTCACTTGCTAAATGCTGAACAACGCTACATCCATGTATCCATTTTGTCTTGAATACGGGATCGTCAACAAGCATAATATATCGGGCAATGTACTCTTACAAACACTGTCATTCGTTGCCCGACAAAAAGACATATAGACGATACAACATATAAGCGATCACAGGGCACTTATTCTGCAACCTTATTCGGGTCAAATTTTATTTAAATTTTAAATTTTATTTTATTAAATTTTTACTAGTAATTTGACAAATAAGACGTATTATACTAGAAGCTATGACAATCTTAATTGTGCTACTAAAAATCTTGTCTACGGTATAGAATGTAATTTATGTGGCCTTATTTATGTCGGAGAAACTAAAGGGAGACTGAACGAACGAATGAACGGACATAGATCGGGAATCAACACGATGAAATTTCCAACCATTTACCAACATTTCAATCAACCCGATCATTCTATTCTCTCCATGAAAGTACGTTTTCTAGAAAAAATTTACCATCCTACGAACAATCCTAACCTAAGTACACCTCTTCGTAGACAAAGAGAAGAATACTGGATACGCAAATTACGAACGGCAATACCGTATGGTTGAAACGACAAAATTGACAGTATAGGTAATCTATCCAGCCCGAAATGCAATGATATATATGTGATGCGCATTTTTGATAACAATCCTAGACGAAAACGAAGCCATGGCCATCGCCATTATACATCACCAACACTTCATGATGTAACTATACAAGGCCGACTTCCTTTCGTTAGTAAACCTTTAGGAAACCTTTAGGATTGCATCACATTCGTACAAAACTTTATTCTTTACCACTTACTAAATTGAATTCTCTGTATAAAACGACTTTAGAAAATACCTGCACTGATCAATCCTAATCTTTATACATGTTAGATGCTATTATACTTGATATTGGTCAACATAGGTTATTCAACCCTGTTAAAGAACGCGCCAATGTAGAAGAACGCCGTTCATTTCTACCCATCAAATTCGCTTATAAGGGTTTGGATGCTATTAACCTAGCCAGTATCTTGCATCGCAAAAATGTAAAAAACAAAATACTCCCATATTTCAAACACACATCAGTCCCGATCATTTCGTACACCTATACTTCACCAATCGCTTCTAAAATATTCAACCATAAACGTGTATTGCAAAACCTTATTACCGACGACCTTAAGTCTAAACCACCCGATTGTTCATGTTCTGATTCACCATACAGATATAGTCCCTGTGGTCACGTCATAACGGGAGATTTGAGTATCATTGAAAACAAGTCTCTCCGTTATGTCCTTGCAAAGGGCCTAAATTCCGTGAACCACGTTCCATCAACTGGGAAAACAATTTCAAACTTCTTATGGATGCTGTAGAGGACTATGCCAGAAAATGGATTAAGCGTGAACAAGATGAAGACCTTGATTCCCTTTCGGGTGGATTAAGGCTGTGAGGTCGATGATTCTTAAGCGAATCAATCAGCTACGAGGGTCAATGAGAACTAAAGCATCATCAATTTTCAAAAATACCGATGTGGCCAGTTACTTGTCCTCCATTCATGACAAATATGTCGTCGTTCCTGCCGATAAGGCTCCAAATAATATCATTTTTATTTGCAAAAATCTATATATAAATTGTTTAAACAAAGAACTAGGCATTGATAATTCCAACGGTAATCCAACTTACGCAGGTACTACTCTGTCAAACGAGGAGATATTACAGAACCATAAATCTGTTTTGCTTTCCTTCTAGATTTCCACTAACGATGAAGACATAGATCTCCCCTCTTTGTACTGGATACCTAAGTTACATAAATGCCCATACAAAGAACGATACATCGTTGGATCTGCCAAATGCTCTACAAAACCTATATCTTAATTGCTAACCTCCATCTTGACAGCTGTTAAAGAGGGCCTTCAAAAATACTGTGATACTTGCTTTTCAAGAAGCGGTGTAAATGAAATGTGGATTTTGAAAAACTCTAAACATCTACTTGATATCTTAAACTCTAGATCATTACCACACTGTAACACCATTAAAACTTTCGACTTCTACACACTTTACACTACTATTCCTCATCAACAACTAAAATCTCGGCTGAAAGGTTTAATTCATTGATGTTTCTCACGTAAGAACGGTGAACGAAGATATAGGTACATTGTTGTAGGTAGAGAACAAGCCTACTTTGTGAAAAATGACTCCGAATCGGAGAAAAAATATACAGAGGAAGAAGTGATTAAAATGTTAGAGTTTCTGATCGACAATTTATTTGTCCAGTTTGGAGGACTTTTTTTTCAAAAGACTCTCGGAATTCCTATGGGCACAAACTGTGCGCCTCTCCTAGCCGATCTGTTTCTTCACTCTTATGAAGCTGAATTCATCGAAGGGCTTCTTCAATATAAAGATAAAAAACTGGCCCAATCCTTCAATTTTAGCTTCCGTTATATAGAGGATATTTTGTCACTAAACAACCCTCGCTTTGGTGATTTTTTTCATTTGATCTATGCAAAAGAGCTCGAAATTAAAGATACCACAGACACTTCTACATCAGCCTCGTTCCATGACCTTCACCTTGATATTGACAACAGAGGGCGACTTCAAACTAAGCTCTACGGCAAACGCGATGACTTCACCTTTCCAATAGTAAACTTCCCTTTTCTTTGTAACAACATCCCAACAGCGCCGGCATATGGAGTTTACATCTCCCAGCTCATTCGCTATTCAAGAGCCTGTGTTCGATACAGTGACTTCCTTGATTGAGCCCGGTTGCTCACAAATAGGCTACTTCAATAAGGGTATGTTACCCAAAACTTGAAGTCATCCCTCCAGAAGTTTTACGGTCGACATCACCATCTTGTGGACCGCTATGGGATATCTGTTTCCCAGATGACAAAAGATCTTCCCTTTAAAGCTTAATTGTTGTTTCCTCTACCGGATTTGACTTTACTACCGGATTTGACATGTTCAACACGGCGAGTGTCTTATAAGAAGTCGGAGATGCTTACTCTACCGGTGCGCCTGATCTCACCCATGGTTTTTTTTATTGGGTCCGTGTTGTTCATCTTCGTGTGTGTGTGTCTTCATTTTTTTTTCTGTGCCGTACCCATGTTTTGTCTCTGTTTTTTCCCCTTTTTTGTTTCTGGTGTTGCCATTGTCCTTGGATTGTTCGCTTTTAGATTGACGGTTCGGTTCTCACTTACTTTATATATTTCTAAAATTTCTAAGAGCATTCCATTCAGATGATTTTAAAGGATATTTTTATTTATTTTATTACAAGTTTAAAATTCAATTTAAGACAAGCAGGGAAATATATTTTTTTATATATTTAAAATTTGATGGCCTTATGGCGGCTTCAAGATGAAGAACAACAATAAAAGCATTGTTCCTTTGCTTGTTATTTATCATGTGTTTTTAGAGACTTTGTCTCATGTGCATATAGTTTTGTGCTTTTTTCATGGATATAAATATTTCAAAATATCAAACTTATTTTTCGATTACAATCTTAAAATATTTGAATTAGATTGAGATTGAAAACCATATCAAATGTAAATTAGATGACATTTTAAACATTTGTTTGAGTAATTAGAAATGAAATATTCTTATATTTCTGATAATGTAGTAGATCAATTGAGGGTATAAATAAGACCAAACTCATCTAAGGTTCAGGTTTATTGACCATGGAATAAACACACTTGTGGAATGTGTCTAGTGGCCAAGAAAAGAATGGCACAGCATAACAATTTCATCTACATATACAAAGTACATCAAAACGGTCCTGTAAACAAAATTGCAACATATATACTACAGGACTCAAAAATGCGTAAAAACATACTGTATACAAAATATACACCATTTAAATGTTAAATAACTAAATTCCGAAGTTACTGTGAATTTTTATTCTGCATATGCGCATTTCGACAACTTATGTCTAAATCTAAACGTTTGCAAGACCATAAAGTCAAAGATGTTTAAAACTGATAGACAACAAACAATCAAATATGATCTAAATAGAAAGCCAAAATCAGCTAAGGACAGAGCTTTACATGAGGGAGATACTCCTTAGTTTCAACAAAATTTACAAAATTAGATATTGTAAGGTCCAAATTGATCGGCTTTCGGGTCAGCACCGAAGAACTGACTACTGGACTGGTGAACACCCTAGGGGACTAAAAGTCCACCAGCAGTGGCATCGACCCAGTGGTAACAAATAACTAAATACCGAAGTTACTGTGAATTTTGATTCTGCATATGCGCATTTCGACAACTTATGTCTCATCAGTGCAGATAAAATCTAAACGTTTTGAAGACAATAAAGTCAAAGATGTTTAAAACTGATAGACAAGAAATAATCAAATATGATCTAAATAGAAAGCCAAACTCAGCTAAGGACAGAGCTTTGCATGAGGGAGATACTCCTTAGTTTCAACAAAATTTACAAAATTAGATATTGTAAGGTCCAAATATAATCGGCTTTCGGGTCAGCACCGAAGTTCTGACTACTGGGCTGGTGAATACCCAAGGGGACTAAAAGTCCACCAGCAGTGCCATCGACCCAGTGGTAACAAATAACTTAATACCGAAGTTACTATGAATTTTGATTCTGCATATGCTCATTTCGACAACTTATGTCTCATCAGTGCAGATAAAATCTAACGTTTGGAAGACCATAAAGTCAAAGATGTTTAAAACTGATAGACAACAAATAATCAAATATGATCTAAATAGAAAGCAAAAATCAGCTAAGGACAGAGCTTTGCATGAGGGAGATGCTCCTTAGTTTCAACAAAATTTATAAAATTAGATATTGTAAGGTCCAAATATAATCGGCTTTCGGGTCAGCACCGAAGTACTGACTACTGGGCTGGTGAATACCCTCGGGGACTAAAAGTCCACCAGCAGTGGCATCGACCCAGTGGTAACAAATAACTAAATACCGAAGTTACTGTGAATTTTACTTCTGCATATGCACATTTCGACAACTTATGTCTCATCAGTGCAGATAGAATCTAAATGTTTGGAAGACCATAAAGTCAAAGATGTTTAAAACTGATAGGCAACAAATAATCAAATATGATCTCAATGGAAAGCCAAAATCACCTAAGGACAGAGCTTTGCATGAGGGAGATACTCCTTAGTTTCAACAAAATTTACAAATACAAAAAATACCGAAGTTGCATAAAAACAGTAAATTACGTTATGCTGTACACGTGTTTCAAGGAGTAACCTCTCATCAGCAGCATTAAAATCAAATATGTGGAAAGCCTTAATCCAAAAGTTGCAATAAAAGAAGTACTCATATCCAAATAAATCGAAATAGAAAGCCAAATCCAGTACCAAGGACATCTACCGAGTGCCATACACGGAATGAAGCCTCGGTATTTTTAAGGGGTTAGAATTTTGATAAAAACAGTAAATTTCTATAACACGCAAGGTAAAATTTTCATGTCAGACAAGTCTGACTATCGGGCTTGTGAATACCCTCGGGGACCTCTGGTCCACCAGCAGTGGCATCGGCCCAATGGTTCAAAATACAAAAAATACTGAAGTTGCATAAAAACAGTAAATTACGTTATGCTGTACACGTGTTTCAAGGAGTAACCTCTCATCAGCAGCATTAAAATCAAATATGTAGAAAGCCTTAATCCAAAAGTTGTAATAAAAGAAGTACTCATATCCAAATAAATCGAAATAGAAAGCCAAATCCAGTACCAAGGACATCTACCGAGTGCCGTACACGGAATGAAGCCTCGGTATTTTTAAGGGGTAAGAATTTTGATGAAAAATTAGATATTGTAAATTAGATATTGTAAGGTCCAAATATAATCGGCTTTCGGGTCAGCACCGAAGTACTGACTACTGGGCTGGTGAATACCCTGGGGGACTAAAAGTCCACCAGCAGTGGGATCGACTCAGTGGTAACAAAAAACTAAATACCGAAGTTACTGTGAATTTTGATTCTGCATATGCGCATTTCGACAACTTATGTCCGACCAGTGCAGATAAAATCTAAACGTTTGGAAGACCATAAAGTCAAAGATGTTTAAAACTGATAGACAACAAATAATCAAATATGATCTAAATAGAAAGCCAAAATCAGCTAAGGACAGAGCTTTGCATGAGGGAGTTACTAATTGGTTTCAACAAAATTTTCAAAATTAGATATTGTAAGGTCCAAATATAATCGGCTTTCGGTTTAGCACCGAAGTACTGACTACTGGGCTTGTGAATACCCCCGGGGACTAAAAGTCCACCAGCTGTGGCATCGACCCAGTAGCAACAAATAACTAAATACCGAAGTTACTGTGAATTTTGATTCTGCATATGCGCATTTCGACAACTTATGTCTCATCAGTGCAGATAAAATCTAAATGTTTGGAAGACCATAAAGTCAAAGATGTTTAAAACTGATAGACAACAACTAATCAAATATGATCCAAATAGAAAGCCAAAATCAGCTAAGGGCAGAGCTTTGCATGAGGGAGATACTCCTTAGTTTCAACAAAATTTATAAAATTAGATATTGTAAGGTCCAAATATAATCGGCTTTCGGGTCAGCACCGAAGTACTGACTACTGGGCTGGTGAATACCCTCGGGGACTAAATGTCCACCAGCAGTGGCATCGATCCAGTGGTAACAAATAACTAAATACCGAAGTTACTGTGAATTTTGATTCTGCATATGCGCATTTCGACAACTTATATCTCATCAGTGCAGATAAAGTCTAAACGTTTGGAAGACCATAAAGTCAAAGATGTTTAAAACTGATAGACAACAAATAATCAAATATGATCTAAACAGAAAGTAAAAATCAGCTAAGGACAGAGCTTTGCATGACTTTGTATTATTACGATCGATAATATAAACTAAAATATAAGACTTAGGTAATTAACTTTCAAATGACTGTCTTGTCTGTTCAACCATGAACTTGACCAGGCCGAGAAAATGGAATATTCTCGATAAAATATATATGTATATATATCATGCCTGACTGAAATAGCGGCATTAACTTAATTAAATATTCAACCTAGCTAATGTTGTTCTCACTCATGACATTTACTTTGTTATGGGACGTGCGAACTAAAAAGGGGGGTTGAGACGAAGAATAAATGAAGTACTGTTTTACAGATTAAAATGAACAAAAATAATGTTAATTGTTATAAAGAAAGTTAAACTTACAGTCATCAGTCAAAAGGTATAGTCCCAGTGGTCAAGTATGGTTATTCATCCAGTCATCTGACTCAAGAAGACTCAAATATGGCGTCTGTCTAACGGAGTGCCCAACTACGTTCTGCCCAAAAACAAGAGCACAGAAAGAAAATCTAACCGCCAAAACCTCTAAACCAATCAAAACCTTCTATTTCAAAAGAAACCCGTGATCAATAAATAGCCAAACAGGTACGAGTAAAGTTGCTCGTGACGTTTTGAAAGGAAAAATATCCCTGGACAAAAATACTCTAGAAATTTAAATAAGTTACCCGTTTCAAATATGAATTTTAAATAATGATTAAATACCGAAGTTATTGTGAATTTCAATTCTGCATATGCGCATTTCGAAAACTTATGTCTCTTCAGTGCAAATAAAATCTAAACGTTTGGAAGACAATAAACTCAAAGATTTTTAAAAACTGATAGAGAACAAATAACCAATATGGTCTAAATTTAAAGCCAAAATCAGCTAAGGACAGAGCTTTGCATTAGGGAGATACGCCTTAGTTTTAAACAAAATTTACAAAAATTTAGACATTGAAAGGTTCCGAATTGAATCGAAGTACTGACTACTGGAAGAATTTAATTAATAAATAAACAAAAACTAAATTACATAATATGAATAAGTGATTAAAATATCACTCTGCTACATCCTCCCCCTGTTGAAGAATGACTTCCACGTCATCAGATCTGTTTCCCCCTCTGTTGCAAAAAAGTCGTCCTCGTCATTGGTCTGCTCAGTTGGCATTCTCCATAATCCTCATGATGGTTCTTGCTAGTTCCATGTCCAGTCCCTTGAAAAATCCCATCTCTGCTTGTTTCTTCAGCGAATTTACTCTCACCATCCAATCTGGTTGTGTTGTAGCCTGTTTGGATGTTGTGACGTAATCCTAAAGATATTGAGGTGGTCTTCTATTCCTCTGCGGCCTTACTGCATGTGGGCTTGGAGGTCGTGGTGGTGTTGGTAAAATACGTCGATGACGTTGACGTAACTGAAGTGTGGGTCCTGTTGCTGCTGAAGCTGTAGGTTCATCTGCCGAATCTCCAGGTGATGAGTCCGTCAGCGCACTGCCATCAAGAACATCAGAAACGTCTCTCAAGTTGTACCAGCATCACCTACAGGGGTTGGTTCTCCTGCTTCAATCTCCACTGAAGGTAAGGCGTCCCTTACTTTACCAGAGCCCTGTCCTCTCTCATCTCCATCATGGCCGTCACCAGAGAAGACGAGAGTCCTTGCCTGGGTATCATCCACATGATGTACATTACTGTAAGTGTTGTGTTGTGGGTTCTCAGCAGGCACAAACATCATGTAACCTCCCTGCTCCGACTCCTCATCTGACCCTGTTCCAATGGTGTTATCATTGCTGTCAGACTTCGTCGGGGTATCGCTTGGCTTCCTCACTGGTTGCCGTTTGGGTGCAGGGGTCCTCCTCTTTACATCATTGTCCGGCAGAAAATATTGGTAGAAGGAGATTTCTGTGGAGGGTCCATTTTCGTTCTTCTCTATCTCCTCGTTGAACCACAACCACTGGTCTCATTGTTAGGTCTGCTAACAATCAGGTAGGGTTCATCCTCCAACTTGTCTGCAATCTTGTGTTTTCCGTCGAAGGCCACGGTTTTCACAAGTACCCTATCTCCGGGTTGCAAAACTGCTCCTCGTGCTTTCCTGTCATATCCAGACTCTCTGTCAATGCTTGGCTGTCGATGCTGATCTTGAAGCTAAATCGTAGGTCTTCTGAAGTCGGTGTTTCATGGCTTCAACATACTTCGTTGATGGTTCTGTTCCTCCGTCGACTTCAAAACCAAAGGCTATTTCCACTGTTAGTCTAGGAGATCTTCCAAACATAAGGAAGTAAGGCTAGAAACCAGTTGTTGACTGTCGAGTGCAATTATAGGCATGGACGAGTCCCGACATATCACCCTTCCAGTCCTTCTTCTATGCCGTTTCCAGGGTACCGGGCATGTTGAGGAGTGTCCTATTAAA
Organism: Modiolus philippinarum; assembly: GCA_002080025.1. Classification (NCBI taxonomy): domain Eukaryota; kingdom Metazoa; phylum Mollusca; class Bivalvia; order Mytilida; family Modiolidae; genus Modiolus; species Modiolus philippinarum. Next base: position 17,696 of record MJUU01005149.1, read on the forward strand.
ACGCTCAGTCAAGCCGTTACCCATGGGATAGTAAGGTGTCGTTCTCGACTTCTTCATTCCGGTGATGGTGCAAAGCTCTTTGATGATCTTGGATTCAAAGTTAGCTCCTTGGTCGGAATGGATTCTCTCGGGTAGCCCATAGTGTACAACAAAGTTGTTGAAGAAAGCCTCTGCGGTGGTCCTTGCAGTTTGGTTTCGTGTAGGAATAGCCAGAGTAAAATGGTCAGTGATGACAAGTATATTCTCGTAGCCTCCCTTGGATCTTTCGAGTGACAGGTAGTCCATGCATACAAGTTCTGACGGTTGAGTTGTTTCTATGCTGATCAGTTGTGCCTTCTCGTTGGTTCGTGTCTTGCGTCGTATGCATCGGTTACAGTTGGATATCCAGTCGTCAACATCTCTGGTCATACCATACCATACAAATCGGTCTCTGACGAGCGACATGGACTTGTCACGGCCCTGGTGTCCCATATCATTATGGAGTGATGTCAAAACAGTGGAAACACTGGCTTCTGGTAGGACAAGTTGTCGAAGTGTCTCGCCGTCAGTGTTGATCTCTCTGTAGAGTACGCTATCAATAATCCTGAGCTTGTCAAAGTTGTTAAATTTGTAGTAGGTCGATTCTAGGTATTAAATAAAACCAAACACTCTAGGGTTTAGGTTTATTGCCACAAGAAAAATAAACACACTTGTGGAATGTGTCTAGTGTATACGTAAAAAATGAAGAAAAAAAAGTTAAGTCTCAAAAACTTAAAGTGTCTGTGTGTATGTATAAAAGGCTAATTTAAGTGACACTGAAGTTTCAAAGTGTATTAATGTTTACCGTATATGATATATAGAAATGCAAAAATTGCCTACCTTAAACTAGAATACAATATCCTAAAATCAAATAAATATACACAAAATCTAAAATCCGATTTTCAAAAGTGAAAATCAAAAAGTCCAAGTTACAAAAGTAACTTCCGGAACAATCTTCTTATCTTCCGGTAAAGTATAAACGTAAACACAAACACGTGGAGTTGATAAACACACTTGGTCTCAATAACTGCTGCGCATGACATTAAAGTTCGACACCGGATGTAAACACCATCTCATGATCGATAACCTGCACACACTCATCTGACGTAACACCATTATAAACATAGGACGTAATAATGACTGACTCACTGACGAAATCTGCTGTTCTAAACTTCTAGGCTTGCCATCCATCCATTGAAATCTACAGTGGGCGCCATTTTGTAGTAGATCGATTGAAGGTATAAATAAGACCATCTAAGGTTCAGGTTTATTAGCCATGAAAATAAACAAACTTGTGGAATGTGTCTAGTGGCCAGGAAAAGAATGGCACAGCATACAATTTCATCTACATATACAAAGTACATCAAAATGGTCCTGTAAACAAAATTACAATATACCTACTACTGGACTCAAAAATGCGTAAAAACATACTGTATACAAAATTATACACCATTTAAATGATAAATGACTTTGTATTATTACGATCGATAATATAAACTAAAATATAATTACAAAAACAGGAAAACAGCAAACACCTACAATGGCCAGGAACTACAATCACATGCCACATGCCACATGCCATAAGACTTAGGTAATTAACTTTCAAATGACTGTCTTGTCTGTTCAACCATGAACTTGACCAGGCCGAGAAAATGGAATATTCTCGATAAAATTTATATGTATATATATATCATGCCTGACTGAAATAGCGGCATTAACTTAATTAAATATTCAACCTAGCTAATGTTGTTCTCACTCATGACATTCACCTTGTTATGGGACGTGCGAACTGAAAAGGGGGATTGAGACGAAGAATAAATGAAGAACCGTTTTACAGATTAAAGTGAACAAAAATAATGTTAATTGTTATAAAGAAAGTTAAATTTACAGTCATCAGTCAAAAGGTATAGTCCCAGTGGTCTAGTATTGGTATCCAACCATTCATCTCCATACAAAACGAGAATACTCAAATATGGCGTCTGTCTGAGTGCCCAACTACGTTCTGCCCAAAAACAAGAGACCAGAAAGAAAATCTAACCGCCAAAGCCTCTAAACCAATCAAAACTTTCTATTTTAAAAGAATTACCCCCGTGATAAATAAATAGCCAAACAGGTACGAGTAAAGTTACTCGTGACGTTTTCAAAGGGAAAATATCCCTGTACAAAGATACTCTACAAATTTAGATAAGTAACCCGTTTCAAATATGAATTTTAAATAAGAATTTTATTAATAAATAAACAAAAACTAAATTACATAATATAAATAAGTGACTAAAATATCACTCTGCTACAATAATAGCATCTTTGTGTTATTGTTTTAGATGTTATCAAATAATTGGCAAACAGTACCCCCCAATCCCTACACGCAATACACAACTGCATAAATTGTTATATTTTATCTATAAATGTTGATTTTACTGAATTATCATCTAGATACTCTTTGTCAGTTTAAAAATACCTTATCATTTTTACTTTGTTTATTTACATTAATTTGTGGCCATTACACAACATATATTTTTATATTTTTATAAAAATAACGCTCTCTAATTATTTCTATGTGTGTATTACAATGTATTTGATTGTAAAAACAGGAATTGTCGCTGCTACGTCACAGCAGTTGTGAAATACGGGTAATATACTGACAAGGGAGACAAGTAGGGAATCAAAATGTCAGCCTCCCTGGAGTGTTATTTACTTCAAATATATGTTGATAACATATTAATGAGTTGACATACAATCAAATGGTTATAATGAATATTTATAATTGATGTTTTTTTATGTATTAACAAACATTATGTTTACCCTTACATTCTTTTTAACTTGTTTACTGATCAAGTGTAGTAAATGAAATGTGCGTCTCATCGAGGTCTACACTTTGTGCCTGTGCAAACATTATTGGATCAAGGGTTTTAGACCTATGGCCAAAAAAAAAAAAAAAGATTTTGGGGTCCGATTTTTTGGTGTTTTTTCCCAATATCCCAAACACCAATTCAGAGAGAAAAAAAACTATAAATTTGAAAAATCTTCGGTACAACATGGTCTGAAAAATTGGGTCAAAGGTCGAAGTCCCTGACAATAATAGAATTTTTCAAAAAAGTCCTTA